>JBBPFQ010707865.1:0-14634 GCA_037974815.1 Kaempferia elegans | reverse complement strand
GAGTTGTAGTGCACCTCAGCCCAAAAGCTCAAACATATTACTGAAAATAGAAAATGATTGTCGAGATAGTCATAATCAGGAAAATGTGTTAAAGAAGGGAGAGGAAAGGTAGCTCAGGAATTACCCCGTTTAGATTTCTCAACAATAGGAAGTATCTCAATGGAGCAGGTGTCCTTGAACGAAGTCAGAATAAACATTCTAACCCCATACTGCATCACATAATGAAATTTCTAGTTGTGAGAATTGAAGAGTAAGCAAAAAATGTTGGGAAAGAAATAGTTTTTTTTTTTTTTTTTGAAAGAACAAAGGCAATCAATTCAAAAATAGCAGATGGCCTCTCCATCTTTGACAACAAGTCTCATAATAGTTTTTAGTAATAATTAGGCAAAAGATCAGTTCAATTAGGCAAATGGTAGTCTTATGACCCAAACTACCTAAACAATCCAGAACCTAGGTAGAATCTAAATCAGGCAATACTCTCATTCTATTCCTCAACATTCATGCATAGGATATCTTAAATAACTTTGATGAGATGAAATGAGTTTACTTTTTCTATACACATTTTAAAGCTTAGTGTTTACTGAAAGTAGATCGTCTTTTTCATGTCATGTCATTTGAGGGAATTTTGAATATATGAGATTCTTTGAACTCTAAACAAAAAAAAAAGGAAAGCATTTTTATCTGTTGTCATTCCCATTCATTGTATAATCACCGTTCATTTTTGGAGTTATTACTTATTACATAAAGATACAACACAAAATTATATTATATTGCTCCTATATTTACTATATAAATAATTTAATTATGCTTCATGATATTGAGAATGATAAAGTATAAAATGTTCAAATTATTATTGTTGTATATTAAAAGCTTTTACATATCATAAATTAAAAATTCAAATAAAGCTCTAAAGATTTATTTAATTCAATTGTAGCATCTTATGATCCTATGTTGATTCTACAATGTCAATTCAAAACTCTCTCTCCATCTCTCCATTTTAAGTAAGACAAACTTAATAATCTCATTAGGCCACTATCATTAATAACCAAAACAGTAATACATAGTTACATACGATAACCATTCAAGTGCTAATCTCCACGTTAAATTTGAAGTTGGAAAAAAGAAGTGATGAAACTCATTGGCATGATTTAATATCCATAGTTTACTTTTCAACCCAATCTCAAAAGCTTGATATATATCAACCCCTAACTTCAATTTTACTAAAGAAAAATTGATTAGGTAAATAAAGATCTGGTATAAAACAACTATTACTAATTGATTCATATAAATGTACTGAATATTCCACTTATAATGTAAAACAGTACACTCTTGCCTTCTTTTTCAGTTTCCTCTACCTAGAACTCTATTTTTAATAATTAATTGGGACAACTTCTAAACATAGTTATCATCAGGGTACTTCATTGACTAGTTGCCACCTTTCGGAAGTATTGTAAGGTTTTTGGCATTCACTTCATCTAGATATCTTATTATAAAAGTCAACAGATTAAAAAATACAAGTTCATTCATTCAACCAAGCCTTATCCCAATATGTGGGGTTGGCTAAAAAAATTATATTTTTTTATTAAAAAATACAAGTTCATAATTGACCAAATTGTCTGTATAGTGTGAGTGTAATGGATAAAAAATTCCTATATGGTTTCAATATTTTCTATAACAATGCTAACATGGCTATATTACATGACAAAGAGTAATAGACATACTGAATCAGCAGCAGCCTGCAACGTGACATGGTCTCCCCATTCTCCACTTCTGTTTATCCATATCAAGAAAAAACATAAAAGTTATAGCTATCGTCAACAGACATCATGCATATACAAAAATATGGTTCAAAAAAGCAACTGTACTTGGACATCTTCCTGAGATATTCGTCATATGACATGGGAACATACCCCTGGTAGATCTCAGGATGAGACTTAAGCTGAATTCCATCAAAAAGAAGCATCAAATCGATTGACAAAGCAAAATTACATGAGATGCAGATGAAGTCTGAAACCGTAATCAACGGATGTATATGGCATGTATGTTGCTGTACCTGATTAACAACTTGCTCTCTCACAAACTTGTGATGCTCAGGAGTAAGATAAAATTGATCAGATAGTGCCCGAAACTGGAAAGATGATAAAAGCAAGATCATCGGTTCTCTTTATAATAAAGGATTCCAGTTTCACTGTCATAAGTAACACAACATTTTGAAAGATAGATTTGTCAAAAGAATAATTAGCAAACAAACAGACTCAGACATAACCCTTTTCCTTGAAAACATAGACATATTAGAAACTCTAGCAAAAGCCAAGAACTGAGACTGCATGGTCTCATGGATTATAAAAACATGCAAATTTCTAAAAAAAATGCTACAATAAACATAGTTTATAAATCAGATAGTGCTATTGTTATATAATTAGGCTGTATTTTTGATTAATTAGTTAAGCCTAAAGGCTATATATACATGGGAGTAATGTCCTTTAGTAAATACTAATAACACAATGTTTTCTTCCTGCCAACTGAATTGAAACAGAAGCTGAAATTGTTAAATCAGAAAAATCATGCAAAATATACATAGGTTGTCTTCATCTAAGACATACTTAAATGAGTTAACGCCGTTAACTCTTGCCCTGTAAACTCATTTCATTTACTACAAAAAATAGTCAGAACTAGTTTCTTTAAAGTAGAGGTTCCTGGCTGAACACGCCCCGAAGTTGTGTCTAACATAGCCTAAAAGGTTACGCATTGTGTCATGCAAGCCTGAATTGAAGCATGAATCCATGTTGAGTGTGGGGTCACACCATTTACCCCTGTTTACTTGGATGTACGGCAATAAACCTAAAGAATGGTTTGTTTATCCTTTTCTTTGTTTACCTATTGTCAAATAATGGACGGAAGGATTTAAGAATCCATCCGTGGACTATTTTTTGGACTTTTTTTTTTATCCACACAAATCGGACGGAATGAACTTTCCTTCCTCCCCGTGCTAAATCTCTCCCAATGCCGCCAACCTCGAGACCATGGGCTGCCTTGCTCATGGCCGCAAACAACTTCGCAACTGCAAGTGGCCGGGAGTTCACTCAAGGCCTACTAGGTAGGTGACCATCAGTACTCTTGTGGCTACTGTCGACCTTGCTCAAGGTCGCGAGAGAGGCTACAAGTTCGCTCACGTCTGCGGGTGGTCTTGCACAAAACTGCAGTCGGCCTCGCTTAGTAAATAGATAATGTAACAAATTTATGCAGAATATTCATGTGATGCCTTCATGTCAGACATACTTAAATTAGTTTCCACTTCCAGCCCCTACCTGAAAAAACTCACTTCATTTATCTAGTAAAAAATTTGTAGGCCTTAATCTCTTCCTTACATTAATTTCTGAGAACCATTATCTAGTTATGTTTAGTTGTAAAAGAATTCAATTTGGACCAAAGATAGTGGTGCTAGACAAGTTAGTTAAGACCTACATTGTGATATTGTTATATATAATACACAACAGTTGAAAATGGAAAGATAGGCCTTCGTAGCTAACCTGGCAGTTACCATCCCCTTGAACCTTTAGCTCAATCAAATCATACAACTTTAACCTGGAAAAATTAAACCATTTTCTATCATATATACAAACTATAACACATCATGAACTATCTACTATTAATGAGGAGCAAAATCATAAGCCTAATAATAGGCTGTAAAATTAATATGTCATCAACCCCGTGCAGCCAATGGTTCTATTTATTAAATTTTTTGGAATGATATCTATCAGGCATTGAATGCTTTTATCAGACAGAAGTCGCATACTGAAGATTTTATTAACATCATCATCCCATATTACAAAAAGGTAATAAAAAGAGCTAAGCCATTAGAATAAGCATACGATGATAGGAATAACTTAAAGTTGATATCTGACATTTACCGGTAGAATTCCTGGCTCAAATTTCCTAATGGTCAAAAAAGTGAAAACTTTCATACAACCTATTTGATAAGAGAATTAATTAAATATTTCCACTGCACAAATGGAAATGGCAAGACAATAGTTAACATAGTGATTTGATTATGAATATTTTCTCAATGTTGAAGTTGTAGATTCATTCTAACCATCAGAAAGTTAACTGCCAGTGTGCAACAGCTAGAATTCCTACATTCCGTTTCAAATGGCCTGTCTCTCAACTGTTCAAAAACCATAATTTGAACAAATCAGCCAAAAATTCAACTTTTTTTTTCTACTGCAAAATTTGTCAAATTAAGGATGTTAGTTGACCCATTTTGTATGTGTTAGAACAAAGAAAACATGTAAACTAGCTAACAGGTAGTAAATTTAATTTCTTTGGCATTCTCAAGTTACATAATGTGGCTCATTCAACAGGTAGTTCGATCAACAAAACAATACATGTAACGTTTAAGAGTTCAAGAGAAACAAAGAACCTTAATCAAACATTTTCATTTATGGTGCTTGTTGACTGCATGGTCAAAATGAAGATAGTTCATAGGGTAAAGAACAACAAATGTACATTGTCTATACCTGTCGAGAAGCCTTTGATGATCTGAAATTTCTTCATCAACTGAAGGAATATCTCCATTGATTTTTGGAATATGCTGCACATAAGGTAGGTAGACTATCATACATCCACACAACATACTTCAAAATGATGAGATATATTAGTACAAACTACTAAGAAACAAGATGTTCAAATTGGCTGTCGAGTTGGAAAAAATCAACCATGAATGCCTAACAAAACAGATTAAATCCTAGAACTGAACTTACAGGTACAGGAGTCATCTGATTCAGTCGCTTGCATACTTCATCATCTAGAGCGGAGAAGTCATGTGTAAATTCTATCTCGCCCTGCCCTTCACAACTTAGTTTTTCATCGGACATTGGTAATGTCGTAGAGGCCTCCATCCTTCCTAAATCTTCGATAAGAGAAACACTTCCAACACATTGATATATGGTCCATACCCATTCATTTATTGAAGTGATAACAAAATTAAAATAGAAAATATCTTATAAGTAGTACGAGATGACAAAGTGAAATGTTTAAAGTAGGCAAGAACTTCCTAGATAGTATTATACCTGAAATACCCTCCTTTGTATTGGTAGTCGAAGCCAACCAATTTTGACTAAGCACAGATGCTTTCAATTTCTCTTCGGTTGTATGTGAAGATTCAAATTCTTCCACAATAGCAACTCGTGAAAGTTCTTCCTGAAGAGCACGGGCAATTGCTTCATCATTTTCTATAGAATCACATTCTTTCTGCAATCCTACTTCCTTGGCACGCTGTGCAACACTATCTTTCACATTGTGCTGATGAGTGGTCTCAGAATATGTGGTATTCAAAGATGAATCAATAAGGAGATGGAGACCCCACCGAAGAATATCAGGATCTTGTTCATACATAATCATCGGCTTTAATTGACTATTAATAAGTAGAACCCTGTATCAGATTAGTGTAGCTATGAAAGAATTTAAATATAATATATTTAATAAAGGTTTGACATGCATATCCAATTGATGAAATTTACTTGGAAATTTTATTTTTTAATCCAATGAGCATTGTCAGATTTACCACTTTCAAAACATCATGTGCAGATGAAACCTTTGCCTACGTAGGGCAGACAAAATTTGCATATTCAAGTCTAGACAAATCATACGAAAAAGTACTGGCAGAAGTAATATATTTGACAATTTAAGTATCTCATGCTTCTTACTATCTATCTTACTGAAGAGGAAGTCTACGAATATCTTATGAACAATGAAAATTTAATGCTGCTTGCCTTTCACATCAACAGAATAGTATGTATATGTGGAACTTCATTAAATGCAGAAGGTCTATAAATTTTAAAGTCCTTTTACATGAGACAAGGACAAATAGCAGCAGCGAAACAACTTAAGATATGAAATGCAGGCAGCACATGAGCGACCAATCCCCAGAAGAATCAAAAGATAAAAATGATCTCTTTAATTTCGTCATGCCCCCATTTCAATTGGAAGTACCATTCGTACAAACTATTTCGTCATGCCCATTTCAATTGGAAGTACCATTCGTACAAACTAAGTAATATACATGATTTCTTCTCCATATAGACAGATACAGGGTCGTATGGGCATGTACTTAGAATTTCATTTGGTGCAATTGCCCTTGATACATGATAGAAAAGGATCAAATAAATCATCCCTACATTGAACAGTCTTTTCATAAAATGTATTAGGCCGAAATTTAGAAGCCCTAATGCAAACTTAATATGGCATTCGAAGAAGCAAAGAGAAATTGTTTTTTCTTCTCGCTTAGCATCTAAACAGAATAAAGCATAGCATAATGAACAACAAATCATCGCTTCGAATCAACCATCAAGAAACGAAGTTTAGTGGATGAAACTCAAAAACCAATCGGTAGAAATAAGTTTACAAGACGAATAAAATAAACCACGTTTCGGCAATCAATCAGACCACAGCACAATCCAATCCTCAGGATTTATCAAACAAACCCATAAAACTACAAAAATAAATAAATCAATCGAAACGAGCACCAAATTCAAACGAGATGAAAAGGGGGGAAAAGCAACGGTACCTGTTTTCATTCCGTCAGTACGAATTCCAGTACGAAGAAACCCTATGTCAGGAATCGGATCGCGATACAGCGCCTGGAAATAGAGTCCAAGGCAAAGAAATAAACTCCACGAAACATCCATCCACCACGATAATACAAACAGAAAAGAGCATACTTTTTATCGAAGCAAAGCGATCCGACAACAAAGGCGGCGAAGCTGACGAAGAACAATCCTAAAGAAGGGCTCAGATTGTTTGTTTCAGAGAGGGAGGAGGACCCAATAACTCAGCCCGACTTCGAGACGCGACGGCACACAAATAGAGAGAAGCACGAAGCGGAACAAAAACGGAACCGGCACGAGAGGCGGAGACGAAGAGGAGATTTGATTTTTCGTATGATTTGTTAGTATTTATGTGGATTAATTTAAATCTCATGGCGGTGCGGCTTTCAGATCCGTGTGTAGCTGTACAACGTTGCCAGCCGTCGTCTTTTAATTGGGCGAACCGCATCGACTTACGACGAGTTGGATGCGGTTTGGTCGGCGTAGCAGCCGATCGAGGAGTCGTAGTTGGATGCGGGTTTGGTCGGCGTAGCCGCCGATCGAGGAGTCGTTCTTAGATGACAATTTCATTTAGAAGGATCCGAATGGATTAATAAAGTTTAAAATTCGACTTAATATCTAATTAAATAATATATATAAAAAAATGTTAAAATTTTTTAAATTATTTTTGTATACTACAATGCTATATAGATATTTGATCTATTTTTTTATTACATATATATTTTTTAATATGATATTAAGTTTAATATATTTTTATTAATGATAATAATGGAATAGAATGGAGAAAAATTATAAGTATAAAAGAAATCCAACTAAAACCTGGCACATTGTCATCCCTAATTATTGTCAACGATATCAGCAAGCGACCTAGCAACGGGTTATAGCAAATTGTTGACGCATTCAATAGATTTTTTTTAGGGTTATCAATTTACATGGATTGGATCGGATTAGAATTTTTTATAAAATCTCAATTTAAATCTAAATCTAAGCCGAACCCAAAAACAATCCAAATCACTTAAATCTAAAGTCAAACTCAATCTGAACTCAAACTCAACCAAAATAATTTTTAAAACTATTTTCTCTATAGATTTTTAATTTTATATCAATTCTATTATACTAATATTGCTATAAATCGAATTCATTTTTGTTAGTTTCAATTGATTAATAGTTTAAATTCAACAATAATATTAATTTAGTTCAAATCTTAATCTTATATAATCGTGAAGTACTTTTATAACGTCACTAAACGCTGAACACTCATGTGATCATATTATTATTTAAATGTCTTAAATGAATAGAACAATGATTATAGATGATAGAAAGATGCTACACGTGTTGATGTGTCAAAAATTTACCTACTGAACAGATAATTTAAGTTACAAAGCATATCAAAATTCTACAGGCACTCCCTAACATCAAGCAACAGTTGGCCGATAAGGAGGTGAACTATCATCTTGTACCAGTAAATTTGTTGCATCAATGAGGTACTTTTTAGACCCCATTGGAAGGCTTTAGTTTCTTCTTCCTCCTCTTCCTGCTGTTATTTGCTTCCCCGCTGTCCATACGCTTGGATTGCCATTGACGGATTTCCATGAGTTTCGCCTTGGCATCTTGGAAGAGAGCATCGGATCTCATGGACATCAATTCCTGTCAATCATTGACCATCCCACAACATAGAGCAACCAGTATTGCAACTGCAAAAACATACCTACCAGACATCAAACTGTAGAGTAGAAGTCTACTACCTACCTTAAGATGATTCATGGCGGCTAGATTGAAACCAATTATGTCTTTGCGCTCCTATGAGATGAAAAGAGCATCCATATACGTTAGAATGTCACCCAAGAATTAAAGCTCATGGAAGTAGAGGTCAATGAAAATGTATGATATTGAAAACGAAACTGAAAGTAATAGCCCGTGTGCATTAGCTTTACCAGAACTAAGCTGCTTAACGAAACAAGTTAGAAATCAACATATGATTCAATATTGAAAATCAAGCAGAGCGACACATGCTGCCTCAACAAATACTTTTAACTCAAATTTAAGAAGCTAGAACAAGGATCAGCAATGTTGCACAAGAATGCTTTAAAAAAGAAAGAAAGGAGAAATCCAGGAGGGATCTAGCTTATTATGCATAACAGTCTATCAAAAAGAATTCATCCTAAATTTCCAGTAAACTGCACACTGATTATAGAAAAAAATATTGGATACAAAAGTTTAAATACGAGCTTCTTTCAAACAACAAAAACTAAAGGCAATAAATGCTCCAAATATGTACCTTAACTTTCTCATGAAGAATGTCCTTCAGTACAGTCAAAATTGGTCTAGAAGCCACAGATGTTGTTAGCTGATTATGATGTGTTTGCAATAGCACTGTTGTGACCCTGCAAACAAGCTCAACCTACATGCAATAGAGATGTAATTATGTTGCATAATTCATGGGTGCGAATTGTCTTATATCATATCAAGACAACAGATACACTATAAAAGATAATGAGAGCAACATTAGTTCACAATTCCCATATATATTATTCTCGAAAGCTATTTTATGATGCAACAGAAAATGAGAGATATTAGAGCAAGAGTGTTGAAATTGGCCTTACCTTGTCTGGGATGCGTGCCCATTCTTTCAAATAAGACATAAGCTTCAAAGCATCAGAGAATGGCAATGACTGCAAGAAGAGCATTTGTGTGACTTTTGTGTGACTTCAATGAAATTCTAACATGTAAAAGAGCAACATGTACAACTGTAATGGTATATATATGTGTATAGAACTGCATAAGTCTGTAGTACCTGTGTGTTCAACAAGCAAACCTACTGCTGAACATTGTAATTGTACAATACAATTTGTACGTAAAAAAATTCAGGGAATTTTGGTTTCAGGTAAATATTACAATGATTTATGTTCCATTTAGTTTCACGAGATGGACAAACTTTCTTTCAATACCACAGAACTCGCACTTGGACAAACAACAAATGAAATCTTTGGTTTCTTAAACTGAAAGAACTTCAAAACAACATAAGAATTTTTGATAAAACAGATGCATGGTTTCATGGTAGTTCCTTCCCCAGGATGGACAAATCTCAATGCCACTCTAATCTGACTAGATGCAAAACAATACTGAAATCTGACTACTATACTTTGACAATAATCTTTGACATGATATGGTATAGAAACAGTACAATGACAAAGAATTGTTACTAACCAAAAGTGTTGGTTCTAGATCATTGGTGTTAACATTTCCAAGGGTTTGGAGAACAAAATCAGATGGTGAAAGACCACGCATCATTATGTTTGGTTGAAACACTCCTTTTCTGTCCATCTGCTCTTCCTGGAAATTAGAATGAGAATCAGGGGTATTACAGTCAAAATATGTACTATTATAGATCAAATATGGAAGCTACTAAAAATCAATGTTTGTTTTAGACAAGTAGTGCAAGGAGAAGATGGTCAAAGCCCCCAGGGTGAGTTCATGATATAAAGACACTAAACCATAAAGTGCATCATATCAAGTGGCAATTTTATAGATGTTTAAGGTTTGTTTGTACCTTGTGTTGATCCATCCGTTTAATTTCAGCATCTGCCATGTCTAATGCATCAATGATCAAGTCAGTCGCACTCAGGGTTTCCTTGGTTTCCTTGCCAGGCACACCTACAGATCCCTCATCTGGAACCAATTCTTTAGGCGCATATCTGTCTTCATTTAAATTGTCTAAGGCAGATTCAAATACCTCTTCCAATCTCTTTTCTCTTTCTTCCTGGACTTGCAGAAGGGTTCAAAAAAAATACTAGTCAACATAAATAACAAAACGGACAACATTGCTAATTTTTTAATAGCACAAAGACAATATAACCATAAGAAATTACCTCTATGAAGAAAGGTTCTTCAGTCCTATCCCAACGACGTATTGAACGATCATGTGATCCTGTGACAAAGAAATCACCACGACTGCTAACAGCAAGGCACCAAACTTCAGCATGATGCCCCTCGAGAGTTAGGAGCAACTCAAATTTGTCAGCATCCCAATATTTCACAAGTCGATCTTTGCCCACACTGAACATATAATGAGTATTTCTGACAAACTTAACGTCCATAACACTGTTGCAAAAGCGTATGGAACTGTATCAGCTATACTATATTTATTAAAATACAAAACAAAATCATGTGAATGGCATTCATGAAGACCTGTCAGCATGTGCAAAAATAGATTTGTGGCAATCGCCAAAGTCGAGACCCCAAATCTTCAAATTTTTGTCTGCTGAGCCACTAACTAGAATATCACCATCAGATGAAATATCCATACAGAGAACTGGAAGCTTATGGCCATAAAGGGAAAGGAAAAGTTTTAAAGAATCCATGAAGAAGACCTGAAAAATATTTGTTTACCATCACTCAAAAGATGGTTCAGTTTAAGAAAAACACAAAGCAGGCAAGTTAATGCGGAGAAATGAACTCTTTGTACAAGTTTTTTTATTAATAATGTTAATTGCTAAATCTAGCCCTCTTCGTGTGTTCTATGCTTTAGCCCAAAACAATAGCGGTATGATTCTTCAAAATGCTCACAATCCATTGGAACAAGTAAATTTTTATTAACTAACACTATGA
Source organism: Kaempferia elegans (assembly GCA_037974815.1). Classification (NCBI taxonomy): domain Eukaryota; kingdom Viridiplantae; phylum Streptophyta; class Magnoliopsida; order Zingiberales; family Zingiberaceae; genus Kaempferia; species Kaempferia elegans. Next base: position 3,421 of record JBBPFQ010707865.1, on the reverse strand, counting down.
CATGATATTGGTTAATTAGATAAGTTACATATGATGCCAAATGATGTTGCAAACTAGGACAACTATGGTTATGTTGACAACAAGTTATGATCCCCTGAATTTCTTCCCATGCTAGAAGTAGCTTGTTGGTTTGCTAAAAGTGATTTCTAGCTGGCTCTAACAAAATTTCTGAAATAGAAATTAAACCTTAAGAGAAAACAATTAAACAAGTTCCAATATTGAAGTGAAATTGTCATAGAGTATCTAAGCCAGGCCAAATACTTGGAATTACCAATGTTGAAACATATTACATGACGATTTCAATGATCCATAAGGGTGAAACAGTACTCAAATACAGAGTAGTATGTTGGACCTAATATCAAAAATAAGTCATATGTCATGGCCTGTGCATGCATAGGAACTCAGTATGCACCGACATATATTTGATCTTCTAAAGTAAATTTATTTGTAAGCACAAAATTCACTATATTTAAGGTTTGTTTATGCTTATATGTAGGTGAATGTCCTCAAATGGTATGACAAATCAGTGATCAGCATGAATTTATTTATATTTTGATGTAACTTGACACTTAAGGTAAGGTAGGCAGGATGTTACCTTCTAGAATCACTAAAATAAAAAATTCACTGGATGCAGATAAGCACAAAAAATTGTGAAGGTCAGAAATCATTACCTTGATTGCACACTTTTCCAACAGAGAAACAGCTAGGTATTTAGAGTCTGGACTAACAGAGATTGCTAAAACATCTTCATCCATTTTCAAAGTTCTCACATTTGTCACACTTAGATGTTTAGGTTCCTGCAAAGGTTAATACAGATAAAGAAAATGAATCCTTTAATTATATGTAAGGCATCTGATTCGAACCCTATGGTATACCTATATATTTATCATAACATTTACAAGAATAGATACATACCAACACATCTATAACAATTTAAGCACTAAACATATTAGAAGAATGTTTCAGATACCAAAGATCAATAGGTGTTAAAACCAGAAAACTCACATTATCTGATTTTTGCTTGACCGTATATTCCCAAAATTTTACATCACGGTCGTCACTTCCTGTGACGAAGCCCTGTCCGCCAACAGTACCATTTTCATCTGGAAGTTGTACAAGCGATCTTATGGAATCAGCATGAGCTTCTACTACTTCAATGCAACTCCCACTACCAACATCAATTATCTCCAAGGATCCACTTTTGGATCCAACTAGGGCATAGCGGTTTCCAGGTACAAAAGAACTACATAGTCCATATCCAGACTCAATGGTGCGGAGGCAAACTCCAGTAGTGGGGTTCCAAATCTTTACAGAATTATGACTAGTTGACATCAAAAGATCATTATCTGAGCTAAGTGCAACACTTCTGATATCTGAGCGATGCCCCTGAAGCTCTATTGAATACAATTTGGATATCTTGTCAGAATCAACTAAATGGGTCTCTAGCATGTTATTATTCAAGGATAATGATAAAGTAGCAAGACCAACTTTGGGATCACTAGGACTGAAAGCAATAGAAGAAATTTTCTTGCTCGAGCGTAACATCTGAAGAAGTTTAAACACATCCGACACCACAATAGTTGGGTGCTGAAATTCCTGGCTGGATAAAGAGTCTGCAATCCCTCCATTTTCATTTCCTCCAGCTGCATCTCTTGTCAAAAGTTTTTCTTTCTTTCGGTGAAGACGCCTCTTGGCTTTCCGCTTTGCTTCATCGTCACTGAGAACTCGATAAATTTCCACAAGTTTTCCAGCCACCTGACATGCTAAAAGGTTTCCAGACTTGTTAAATCTCAAAGCAGCCACTCTATCCTTGCTCTGCCTTTGGATTTCACCAAAGTTCTTCAAAACTTCCCACTTACTTTCCTTCTCAACCACCTCAGTGTTCCTTTTTATTTCATAAAATTTGAGTTCCGAGTCTGCTGATCCAGAGACCAAAAACCTTTCCATAGGATCAACATCTAGCGACCAGATTTCACTGTGGTGTCCACCAACTATCTGTACACATTGCTGCAACTCAAGATCCCAAACCCTCATGAACTTATCCTTGGAACTAGTGACAAGCTTTTTTCCTGAATCAATAAATACAAGGTCGGTGACCTGAAAAACAAACACTCGTTTCTTTCAGGATCAAAGAAATTTAGAAATAAAAGGAAATAGCTAAAGACAAAGGGCTTGCCTGGTCTCGATGGCCACGGAGCCGAAATAGCCCTGCTTCACCAACTACATCCCACAGGATGACATCGCAGTCCTTGCCACCAGAAGCAAGGAGGGAGGTGAGGTGGTTATAGCGGAGGGCAGTGACAGCAGTTTTGTGGCCATTGAGAGTCGCCTCACATGTAGCCTTCTCGCAGTCCCACAGCCGAATGCTCCCATCAGCGTGCCCGCTGGCGATCTGAAACATCAATAACAGAAGATAGGTATGCTTTTGGTAGTAGTAGTGGAAGAATACAGAGCTCAACCGAAGGTGAGGGGCTACTTACAGATGTGGACGACGAGGAAGGAGAGGCGGCGATGGTGGTGACTGCGAGGGTATGGGAGGAGCGCGTGGAGGATGAGAAGGTCTTAAAGGCAAGACCTTGCTTGAGGTTCCAGAGGAAAAATTTTTCAAGGGCCGGTGCAAGGAGATGCAATCCTGAGGGATCGTATGCGATATTAGCGTCGACAGAGGAGACGACGCCGAAGGCGAGACCCGGCTCGTACCGGAGGTACGACTTCACCATCCCGGACGGACGGACGGACGGACACTACCCTCCGGGCTCCTGCTTGGCGGCGGAGGCAATGCGACGCTATCGGCTGAGGTGCGACGAAATCACGGCTTTGGTTCGCGCTGGTTTAGGGCAGGGGTTTAGGAAGGGCCGAAGGGGAGAATAATTTTAAGAAAAAAACCTAGACGGTGTTAATAAATTTACGGGAAAACCATTCATAAATTTAAAATTAATAAATTTGTTATTAAACTTATAAACTCGTAGTAAATAAATTATGATATCAAGTTTATATGAAACTATATTAAATTATAATGTGACTATATTTATTTTATCCCAATTAATCAAATCTAAAAAAAACTTGCAATTCTCCCGAACCTTAAAAAAAAGGTTTCATAAAACAAAAAGGGGTTTCAAGTTATTAGCGCCTCCTTTGATTAATTGAATAGAAATCACGAATTCTAAATTCGATTGGCTCAATATGGCAGGTCATATTTAGTTAACTAGAAATTTGGCCGCTCAAACGAGTTCAAGCTGGGTTAAGCTATGGTTAGGTCAGCCTGAGTTGGATTTATTTTTCAAAATTATTAATATTTTTTTAAAAAAATGTTTAAGAATCTTATTTTTTTAATAATAATTCTTTTATATTTATTTATATATTGTAATTGTAATTTTTATAATTAAATATTCAGGCCAGACTTATTGGATCATGCTGGGCA
>JBBPFQ010707766.1:0-26340 GCA_037974815.1 Kaempferia elegans | reverse complement strand
TCATACTAAGACTTAGAAAAATATTTCATACTATAGGTAGCTAATCTACCATGTCCACCTCCAACACCCTCATCAACTCACAAATCCTCTTAACTTCCTTTAAAAATCTCTATGGGTCCTTATCCACCCTCGAACAAAAGAACTCTTGAGGACTCAACCTCAAGAACTCCCTTACTCTCACAACTTCTGTATCAAGAACTGTCTAAACTATTGGTATAGGGGATAGTTGTTGAGCCTGTTCCATCACTGTCTGAGCCACCATATGCATCATACTGTGTAATTATATAGTGGTAATGTATATTGGTGGCTGTTGTGGCTCTAGAACTGGTGGATACTGGTTTTTTTGGTTCCTCTCTCCTAGCTTAGCGAGCTAATCATCGTGGAGAAATGATCTAAAATGGATAATGCACGATTCATAAAAAAGAAATATATCGGAGTCAAACCCCAAATAATGAAATAGAATATCAATAAAGGGAAACTTTTCCTAAATGGTCTATATCATCCCAATCATTGATGTGCTTCAGTCATACCCACAACTAAAAAAATTACCAAACAATTTTGAAGAGCTCATAAGTTCCAAAGCAGTTTACAGGAAAGCTTATACATTCTACCAAACAGACTTTAAAGGTAAGAAAAAAGAAGTTCCTTTATTTTATATTTTCTACCTTATTTATATATTTTTTTAATTGAACTTCATTCGATTACACTCTTCAATCTGACTTGAAGGAGGGACATCTGATTAGGATCCGAGTTTTTTCCTTAGCAATCGGACTTCATTTGATTACACTCTTCTATCTCACTTGAATGAGGGGCATCTGATGGGATCTGTATTATTTCCCGGGCACCAAGAGTATGTAGGTGGTGTAATCAGAACAAGAGCAAGTGTCACTGAGCACAAGGATTGAGTCCCACCGAGCATCAGGATTGAGTTCCATCGAGCGGTAAGACCAACTCCCACCCAGCATCAAGATTCAATTCCACCGAGTAATAAGACTAGCTCCCACCGAGCATCAGGATTTAGTTCCACCAAGCAGTAAGATCAACCTCCATCGTATTAGAACCAAAAGAATTCACATATCTCCATAATTATATGATATTATCCATATTAGTCCTAAACCCTCATGAATTTATTATTGGACTCTATCCAAAATGTCTCATACCAATGAAGGTATCTTTCATCTTATAAACTTATATTCTTTTCCATATATCTCCAATGCAAGACTTTGATTGTATTCCCAACAATTCTCCCCTCAAATGAAGAATCATCATTATTCTTATGGTTTATGGCTCCCCTCAAGTATTCGATCAACCTTGACTTGCTCCAACCTCTCCTCAAGCATCCAATCACTATTATCTATTGACCTACTCTAGGCCTCTCCTCAAATATTCGATTAATCAAGATCACTCATCTACTCTAAAACTTTTTCACCACCTAGGGTTCAGTACTCCCCAGGATTTTTAGCAAGCATCGAGTCACCTTCAATGTGCTTGAACTTTTCGCTTAGAGTTCACTCCTCTGGGAACCCCCACCTCGGTCATTGAAGGTCACTATTCCACTCACAAGACTTGATTTAGGTCATAGCTCTGGTACCACTTGTTAAGACTAAAAGAATTTATATATCTTAATAATTGCATGATATTATCCACTTTGAGTCTAAGAGCTTATGGATTTATTTTTGGGTTTTACCCAAAAGGACTCATACTAATGGAGATATTTTTCATTTTATAAACTCATGATATTTTCCATATTTTCAACATGGGACTTTGATTGTATTCCCAACACACTGTGCATAAGGATTGAGTGTCACTAAGCATACAAATTAGCTCGTACTGAGCATATGGATCAGTTCCTACTAAGCATACGGATCATCTTCTACTGAGTATAAGGATCAACTTCCATCGAGCATAAGGACCAACTTCTATTGATCACCTGAATCAGCTTATATCAAATATTAGTCTTTGAAGATTTTAGTTAGAAGTATGTGGTGTCTTTCAAGTGGATAAAGAGTAGTGGGTGACAGATCTAGTCTCCTAGATACCTTCCTCTCAATATGTGGCAATTAATGAATGGAGAAGCCAGTAGTGAATGTCAGATATGGTCTCCCATATGCCTTCGTATCAATATGCGACGATTACTAAATGGTGAACTTAGCAGTGGATGTCAAATCTAGTTCCCTAAAAGCCTTCCTCCCAAAATGTGGTAATCAATGGATGGAATCGTAAGTAACGAATGTCATAGACGGTTCCTTCATACAAGGAGTGGAGAAGCATGGAATATCCAACATGGAGATACTTTCCTAACAACTATATAAGCAATAGGAGTAGGTTATAGGTGCGATGATTTTCTTATTCTTGTAAGTGGAGATTACTCTTTTCCACCTAACTTTATTCTTCTTGGATCAGTGATTAAATTGAGCGTCAAAGGGCCTGCATCACAGGAGTCACTTCGGCAAGCCGGCCCAAGCCTTAACCTGTGTTATCTCCCAGGATGGGGGATTTCCATAGTGGGGAAGCCAATTCAACTTCATGGGAAGGACCAGCCCGAGCCGGTAGGAAAATATACCATCAATAGTAATTAAATAATTAATGTATTTCTGATTAATAATCAAGTAGAATAACATCCAATTGATTATTAAGGTTACCAAAAGTATCGTTGCAAGCATCTTTAAATGTTGTTTTTTTTTTAAATTAAAATTCAAATAATTTTGACTAGAACTATTTGACAAATTTAAAGGTCTCCAATCTATACCAAATAGATATTAATGCACATATAGAATTTTTTTAATTTTAATTTTTTTTTCTATCCTATTAATTTTTTGCCAGAAACTCCCATTCTGCCAATTTCTTATGTCTACACCTGCCATCTCCCCTTGCCTAGGAACACGAAAAAATTAAAGCTAGTGGATCCCTGTGGATGTCTGTCCTTCAGTTTCCAAGTGATCGGTGGTAGCTCATTAGGTCAAACATGCAGTTGGTAGGTGAAGTACTCAGAAAGCTTTATACAGACATCTTCAGCACAATTTTCTATTTTCATTTGAAAATAGAGTTCTTGGATTATTGCCTTTCGGAAAGTGCTTAAGATCTTTTTAAAAAAAATTGTGTTTGCAGGATTTAAATATGTAAAATGATACACAGGAGAGGAGATATATTTAACTTTATCATTTCAGTACGTACTCCCAATAAAAAACAATCTCATTTTCAGTTTGGCACGAGGATAATTCAAAGATCCCATAGAAACACTTTGTTTAGATAAATCTAATTAATAACACCTAAACATATGAAAATATTCCTTATCCATAATAATTTCCAATTTTAAATGTAGATATTGTTTTACATATAATATTTTTTTAGCATTAGAACAGTATACAATCTCACGGCCGGGAGTGAGTTTATATATGATTAAAACATATTTCAATGGATATATAATGTTTGCATGCCTTTTCTAATTGGAACTCATTGGAACCGAACGCCAGATCGATCAGCAATCTGCAGATGGTTTTCAAACTTAAGCACTGGGAGGAATTAAGTGAAGGCGATCGAGCGAGCTAGAAAGATTCGGTAATATGAAGATGCCACGAAACAAGATCGATGCCGACGGAGAACTCCCTTTGACTTTTCGCCGGAACTTTTTGAAAGGAAAAAAACTAAAACATGCATGTGTTGCAATATCCATAACTGTAGATCACCGATCGACTTCGTTGCCACGCCTCCTTGTCTGATCACTTGTCCACTTAGGAAGGACAAGCAAATTAAGCCACCGCCTTCCACTATAAGTCTGCTGCATGTCTATAAGAACGGCCACTTCCCCTTCCTCTGCTTCCTCACAATTAATTCACAAACCCAATCGAATAATATATCGATCGATCGATCGGCCTGATGGACTCTCTCAGCGAAGCATCCATTGCTCGCGCTCTGCTCTTCGTCCTTCTGCTCTCCTCTGCGCCATTTCTGCATGCCAGAAACCTCCTCGATAAGAGTAATAGTGCTGGAGCTGCTTCGTTCTTGATGATCAGCATGCTCCCCGGGGCCAGTTTCCCTCCATCTTCTCCGGGAGAAGGCGGCAATGGAGTGGGCGGATTCAGCTTGCACCACGGCGGAGATAGCGAGAGGTTGCTGGAATCGGTTCCCAGCCCGGGAATCGGCCATTAATTTGCTTCTACCGAGTCTGTTTTTGTGCATTACAGGCACAGATACTCTGCTAGCTATATATCACTTTGTTAGTTAATACTGCATGCATGTACCAGTTAAATAAATTTATTAGCTAGCTTATATACAAATCCAGCCTTAATTTGACTCCTCCACTAATTAAGGTTCCTAGTGCACTACGCTCGTGGATAACCATTTCAAGAATCACAACGTTCGTTGTCATCTGCATGCTCATCACCGATATCCTTCAACTAATGTCAACCTTTCAATCTTCTAATTTATTTATATATGTCCGTACGCAGTGCACTCCACTCCACTCACTTTGAATATATATATCACAAGCTTAGTCATGTGGCTCGTTCTCCTGCAAGGATCACACCCATATATGCGTCACTCTTTGGAAATCTTTTAATTAATTAATCCTCCAACTAATTAAGGTCCATAGCACACTACACTCACAGGATTAACTAATGGATAACCATATCAGACTCACAACTTTCTTCATTGAATATCCAAATGGGGTGGCCCTTAGAAAAGCTAAGGATCATGAACTTTCTTTAGAGTATATAATTAATAATCAAGACCAAAAGATCATATTTGAATACATTTTTAATGGCCTGTGTACATGAATCTTAATACTCCTATACTAGTAGTATCTGCTCGCCATACAAGGTGGATGCATGGACGATAGCTAGCTATCATTCAAAAATCCGAAACATCCGTCTGTAATTAAACATCTAATGTCTTATAAATCCGTAGATGGACTTCTAAAGAGTAGATATTCTTGCATCTCGAACACCTATTTAGATGCTTTTGTGTTGGTATCCAAAGTGTAACCACATAACTCAATTGAATTGAAGGTAGGGCTTCCGCACAGACCTAATAATTTGAATTTTCAACATTAATTTTTTTTACTTCTCAAATTCGCAGTTATCGTGATGCACGTACCATTATTTTCTTCGCAATATAATTAAATAAGTTGTGATCAGTAGAAGTGTCTAGACCATAACAAGTGACGTGTTAGTCATTTAATTTATATAAGGTGGAGATAAAAGAAGAATTGAGGACTCGTGTGATTCAGCTGGATTGAGAACGGACAAGTGCAATCTTTCAGAGACCGTGCAATATAATTAACTGTTGGAAATTGACGCGGTTCGAAATCCATCTTCTCCTGCTCCAGGTCCTCTTGGTTCGGTAGCACCACTTGGTTCGGTCGCACCATTTAATTCGGGTCCACACTAATAGAGTCTTTGATCTTTTAGTAACTCAGCTGGTTTTTCTGATAGTTTGAGTGGTCATGTGACTCATGTTTGCTTGAGGTCTGGCATGGACTCGCACTGATAAATTTGCGAGAACCGTCAGAGGATAAAATGCGAGGCGCATCAGAAAATAATAATATAATAATAATACTTTTGTGCTCGATCGACTTGGCGTCATCATGCTCGTTGCCGAATTAAACTAAATCATCATCATCCCTATCGATTTAGTCTTCCGTCGCTTTCCGTGGCACGACGTGCTCATCGACGACGTGCGACTCCACCATGTTGGCTTCCATCAAGCTGATCGATCACCTCCGCTCCGCGTCGCCCACCACCTGCTCGCCCAAATGTCTCACCAAACATCGCATTAAATCCCAGCTGCCGCCCCTCGATGACTCGACCGCCACTGCCCCGGCCAGCGAAGTACCCCAAACACGCCACCCATGCAGCCAAAAGAACCGACCACACCGCTCGCCATTTCAAACCCCTCCTCATCAGTCATCCCCCCGTTGATATCTTTTATATTGCACCTCAATGTCCCATAATTCTCATATATACTCCTTTTGATAAATTAATTAAACAAAAAGGAAAACAAACTCGAAAAGGAATTTCTAGAGCAACCATGAGCAATTATGAAACTTTTGAGGGCGTTTCATTTAATGGCGCGGCGTCCGACAATGATGATTGGAGGCCACAACTGGGGGACAAAAGCGGCGCCATGTCGGACGGCAAATCATTATTAGATTTGACAAACTACAAACACACAAGTTTGTGCAGTAATTGGGTGTTGGCTAAAGGCTCTGACTCTGCGACAAGAACAGGTTGCGAGTTTCTTAATCTGAGTTCCGCGTAAGGGACAAGCGTACTGTCTGCTGAAGTGATCGAGTGAGATGCCGTGCGTGTATTGTTGGTCATGTAGTAGCTAGATCTTAAGTAACTGAATTGTAGCTCAGCATAATTAATCTAAAAGAGAAATGATGTTTCAATCGATGGATCTTACATGCATCGTTGAGATCAAATGCTGTTCTTCTCTTTTACTGACATTAACATTTCTCAACACGATGGTTTAATTTCTAGTTTATGAGGATTTAATTCTTGTTGGCAGTTTTAAGTATTTCCTGAAGGTTTCGTCGAACAGAGCGGGCAGCGTGTACTTGTACGACGAGCAAAAAGAAAACACGATCAACGAACTGATAGAAGCAATTAATGGCGGCTGAAGAATATTGCATTGGTTGTTCAAAATTAAACTCAATGTGTACACCGATCGAACGACAAAACTCTGCCCACAAAATTCTGCAAACGTGATAAGAGCAAGCAGAGACGACGAAACAGGAAGTCACATTTTTGTTTTTGTTTTTTTTTTTATTTTTATTTTATTAGATAATTGATTATATTAGCCTGCCCTGCTTCCGGTGGCTTGGCCTTTACAGGTACAGCAGATGGCGGCGCGGCGCGCTGTGGCCTTTGTTGCTGGGGCCGGACGGTGGGATGCGCTTATTACTGACGAAGACATGGAAGGCGTCGTCGGCCTCCGCCTCGGCCATGATTAGCGGCTGAGCGTGCAGGGGAGCAGCTTCTTCGGGAGAGAGGGAGGCAGCAGGGCGCGGACGGGTGGAGGACACGTCCGAGGTGCCTAGGAGGAGGAAAAGGAAGAGGAGGAGGAGGAGGAACGCCTCCAGTTTAAGGCGGAGGTCAGGGGAGTGACGAAGGAAGATGGCGGCCATGTCATGACCGTGTCTGTAATGGACGTAGGCGGTGGTATGGAGGAGGTTTAAATACGACGGAGGGAGGGAGTTGAGATTAGTGTATATTCTTTTCTCTCATGTTCCATTCACTATTTTAAATATTAATAGTCATCCATAATTTATCTTCTACTTGAAACGAATTAAACGCTAATGGCTACAGCAATCCTTTTAAGCTTTACCAACCTGATAGAAATGGAATGGACCCTGTTGTCTAGTTGGTATTGTGGCGGTAGAGTTGGTTCATTAGATAACCTCTCTTGTGGAGCCGGAATTTGAGAGAGTTTGCTTCGAAATATAATGGAACTACTGTTACAGACAGAGGATGCCTTTCCAATTCCCATTTGCCAATGGAAAACACCTTTTTTATTAACTATTTGTATATGAGCATCAGCATGGCATCATGTATGATTCCAGAGTTACTCCAAATAACACAAATCTTTCTTAAGATTCTTGTATAAGTTTTAATGTATATGAATTATTTTTGGAGGCAAAGAGTTGATTCATAGGTTTAGTTCAGGCAATTACGCAGCTTCTTTCTTAAATGTATGTAGCCTTTAAAGAATTTGAAATGTAGTATAATCTTTTTTTAAAGTAAATTAAAAGTTAATCACTTTTAAATTTTTATCGATCGACATCTATTACAAATGGAGTATCACTTTTGACATTTTATCATGTCATGTCAGTGAAGTACATGGGCGGAGGCGACAAAGAGTCACCGATTTCTTGTCAAAATAAAATTAATATGTAAATTCATTAAAATCTTTTTAAAATATTAAATCTATTTTTTATAATAATTTAAATAATCAGACTCCGTAAAAGCTTTTTAAATCTATCCACCTTTTTTTAGTTGGTATCAGATTTTCATAAGAATTTTTTACTAACTATGAAAGTAAATTAAAAAACATTTCATCAGTTTAATTCTTAGATAATCATTCATTAATATAAATTCATCCATTAATTTGTTAAAACTGAGATTCAATTCTTATATAGCTAGAAAAATCACTGTACTATTACCCGGGACTTAAACGTATGCTTCTTGTTTCTTAGGTTGAGCACTCAATTAGACGAGCATTCTCACTCAATTAGACGAGCATTCTTCTTAAACTAAAGTTCCCTCTCGAAGCCAGATTATACACGTTCTAATGCTATTCGTTCCCCCTCTACTCTATTTGGAGATAATAGCGGCTCTGATGCTCATCACTTAGCAAAAATGTGCCTTGTCGACCGAATCAAAGTGTTGGCCGAAGACCTGCTTGACATCACGTGCTTAAAAATATAAAACAATCATCCCATGAAAGTTAAAAAGTGCTAATCTGATGCACCAAAGCACTCAATTTTAGCCAAACTTCCCCTAACAATTCTCTTATGTTTCTTTGTGTTCATGCATGATCAACCACTGCAGCGCTACATATTTTCAGCACACTTCTTGGAGCCTTCTATTCATTTTGCTAAGCTACCTGTTCTTGCTAAGGTAGATGAGGAGGTAACAGATAGGCTAAACTCACTATCATACATCACTAATTATGAAATGTATTAGTCTTAAGTCGAATATCTTCCATTGCTAAAGTAAATGGCCAGGAGCAAGAAAGTATGCTTACTCTACAGTTGATTTAGATAAGTATATTTGACTGTGATCTTGTTGGAAAAGGCGAGAAGAAACCACCATCTTGGCGTTTCCATCCTAAACTCCCCTAACTTTCCACACCTCACTTGTCAATAGCATGAACTGATAACAGCTGTCGAATTAGAGGGTGGTCAGTGATGCAAGCAAAGATGGACAGATAAAAGATTTTCATGTTTGACATTTGAAGCCAAGCGTGTGGGAATTTATTTGTTCTTCTTTTTCGCTTGTGCCACCTTTCCTTCATTGTTAATGTTACGTCAAAAGGAAATTCTGAATACCTTATCATGACTCAGCTATTGATGGAACAGCAAGTCGTCTTTCAGCATCAAAATTGTTGTCTACTTCCTCCTTTAGACAGGCCAAACAAGTGCTGTGGATGTTATGCCATCACCAGTGTTTCAGGCCAAGCGTGCTACGACGGGATAAATTCCAGTTTCTTGAAACAAGATCACGCACACTATTAACCGAGCAAAGGTATTTCAAAAGGAGCATCATCACTCAGCGAGCATAAACTGTGCTTTAACTGAATCAGAGCTGCTAGATATAAGCTATTCAAAAATCTAGATTTGCATATCATACCATAATTTTACAAGTGAACCGTAATTATGGACCCAACTCTCTACACAATTAAGAGCGTGGAAGGACAGGCAAAGTTTTTGGTAACACGATGAAGCTTGCCTTCCCGGATCCCTCAAAGATGAAGATGAACTTTTCATACTGCTTTTGTTGGAACAATTCCTGTAATATAAGAAACTGCAATCTTCAATCTGCATTTCTAGCACTTCTGAGTACCAAAATAAGCAAGCGATTAATCCAGTGTAAAGATAATCTAGGACATGGGGGTAAGCTTTCTTGGATCCTTCAATTTTCTTCTTAGTGTTTTGATAATAAAATTCAAAAGAAAAAATGCAATTGAAATCACCTAACATGATATCCTATCCAGCAGCAAGGATAAAAAGCTGCATTGGAATTTGGAAAAAAAAAAGAACTTTCCCACTTCATTCACATCAGAACGTCGTGTTAATGCTGGGTACCAAAAATTCAATATGTGAAAATATTACCATTGACTTAGAGCGCACCAACTATTTACTGAAAATAAGATTGTCGACAAAAATATTCATGTTTATAGATTGTTATGTTTACCAGAGTTAGAACTATTAAGTACCTTACAGATGATTATGTTCCATGTGGATTATTAGCGTTTCAACAAACTTACCGAGGGCATGATTGAGAATTTTAGACTAGCATAATGTTTAAATAAATTATAGTATAAGTTTCATTTTTGATAAACAATAGCATATTCATTCGTGAACAAAAAACTGTGCATAGCACTCATTTGTATTTTATTTCAGAGAAAATTTCATATTGACTCCATTTTAAACAAAATTCCCCTTGAGATTGCAAATCATTTTGGGGTTGCCCTCTCGTCTAGGTCAAGTAGTCAACTAACAATAAATATCATATTGCAAATGGAAAAATCTGCCAAAAATCTTAAGAGGATAAAATATAAACACAACTACTAGTTCTATATATGGACATTAGGGGGGAAAATGTATCTGATGAAAGCCATAATTAATAGAACTATAAACACAACTACAAGTTACGCTAATCTGACATTAGGAAAATATGGATCATGCACTCTGATGAAGAGCATACTAAAAGTAACACTTAGACAATGAGAATTACTTTCTAAAAAAGGGTCACTTAGCCCTTAGGCAAAGTGACTCTTTGCCAAAAAAATATCTTTTTAGAACAATGGTTATGCCTACATTAACAGAAACTTTCGCTTGAACTACAATAGGCATGTAGCTTTCTATCCACTAATGCGACCACCATACTAGGATATGTAAGCAAATACCAAATCATCTCCACAAAGGACATCAGAGTTTGCTGAAATACTCACCTAAAAAGGATAGACCTAAACCTTCTTGAAGAACGACAGAATATTTCCTTGCTTAACATCTTTCGGACCGCCTTTCCCAGATTTCTTACCGGCATTTTTGCCCCCAGGATGCATTGGAGCAACCTTTCCTGGTGCCTGTGCTTTGATAACCACAGGTGGTCTGCATAAAAAAACCTGTATGTTATTAAGCCAACTCCAGATGCAGAGGAACTAATATACCAAAAGTAAAATATTAAGGAAAACTGCTAAATCAGCTCAACAAAAATTAAATAGGCCTTATTACTTCCCATGCTCGCCTATAATGAACAGATGAGGAAGAACATTACTAACAGTGCAAGAAGAGGGAGGAAAAGGGGAAGGAGGTTTAATCTTACCAAATAACCATTTACCTAGAGTCCAACCTCAAAGAAATAATATTAGAGAAGCTTCAACAAAAAAAATGCTGTAAGATAATGCATATGATATTGGTTGCTCAAACTCTTTTTTCATACTCGCACCTCTTTAGTTTGTGTCAACATGGAATTGGCTTGTGTATATGCCAAGTCCAAGTAAGAAAGGTTATTAACCAAGATAAACAAAAATAAAATTATGAACAATTCAGTTATATCTAACAAATCCTAAAACAATCATCCAAATCCAAACCAATGAGATTATTCATGCCAGGAAAGAAGACGACCAGCATCACCAGCTTAAATCCTCTTACAGACAAATACAAGCTACCATCAAAGTTTTCTTACAAGTCATGCATGATAAAATAATCAAGGTCTTTCAATCCTAATTTGATAGGAAACACTTTACTTCTGAATGAAGCTAAAAAAACAGATGTAGGAACCAAAAATGTGCTGAGCTACCTGTTTGCAGCATCACCTGTTGATATATCCTTATCTGATTTTTTATTATCTAGAGTTTCTCCGTCCCAAACAACCTCAGTAACTGTATCATTGTTAACAAGCATAAGAATTAGAAACAACCATGTTGCAAATGCAGAAGAAATAATCAGAAAACTAATGAAAAATTATAATCATGTCTTCATGACGTTTTATAGAATGAACGAAGATTGAACCATATAAACAATTGTTTAACAAAACAAGTGATTGGTAAGTAATGCACAATTTAACAATAAATTGTAATATTAATAAGGAACAGAACAGGGAAATAAGAAAACATCATCTCCTCAGCACTCCAGTCTGTAGCATGTTTTACGTGTAATCATCGCTAAAATTAATGGCTAATATTACCTAAGTGAAGGACTTTGTAATCATCATCCAGTTTAATGATAAAATTCAAATGTCTTTCTGTAGCATGTTGCTTATCAGTCTGTCTTAGTATCTTTCTGGATGAAGGAACCTTTAATCACATTTTTGTATTTGCCGGAACCAAAATAGGATCCAGCGCCTATGACTTTCCAAAAACATTAATTTTGCATTCTATGTTTACCAACTAGCACAACTAAACTACTACCATCTGCCTTCTAGCAAACATTCTACGAACAGACCAAAATAAAGAAGCAAAAAATGGTAGGATACCTTCTCTCCCTCGATCATCAATTCGAGTTTTAAGCACTTTTCTTCTTTTGGGCAAACTGGAAGTGGACTGAGGGGGCTCATCCTTCTTATTCCAGTCAGCTTCTTCTTGACTATGGCAATTGATCTTTGGTTTTAAAGAGATTCCTCCTGCAGTTATGCTTCCGCTTTTATCACCATTTGATAATGTCAAAGGTTCTTTCTTTTCCATAATGTCTTGTGTGTCCTTCAATACCTCCCCTTTCGGCTCTTCAGTGTTTGATTTTCTTGTCTCCAAAAAGCTCCCATTTGTAGGAAAGGAATCTGCAACATGCTTGCTTTTAGGTAGATCTGGAATTGCAAGACTAACAACATTTTCATCTTCATCATCATCATCATCGGTATCTAAAACAACCCTTCTCTTTCGTCCACTTGATCCATTGGTGTCTCGCCTGAAAATTGTTGTATCAGCCTCATCTTCACTGCTAGCGGCATCCAGGGATTCTTGTGCACAAATTTGAGCTTCAGCAGTAGCTAATTGCATTGAACAAATGGAAAAATGAGATGGAAACATAAACAGGCAATTATAAACTAGACTAGAAATCTAAATATAAATTGACTAACAAAAAACCAAAAAAAAAAAAAGGAATTCAACATGTACCAGCAGCATTTGGGGTGTTAATGGTGATTTCAGTAGCAGCAGCAGCAGTCTTTGATTTTGTTGAAGCATTGGTCCACAGACTCGCAAGTGATCCAGTAGTCCTTGATGAACCCTTCTCATTTTGACCTTTAGTTTTGCTAGAATTACCACCATGAATAGCCTCTTTAACAATATCAGGCTCAGTAGCCTTGGTGGATGCATCTAGAATATTTATCTCATTTTGACCAGTTGACACTGTAGCAGCCTGCATTACATTTCTAATACTGGACTTCTCAGGCATACCATGCTGGAGAGGTTGAACAGACTGGACTTTCGTAGAGCTGGCAGTTTTTGACTCTGCCATACCATTCTTAGGCCCTGGTGCAGCAGCAGCAGCATAATTTCTGTCAATGGTGCGTTTGACAGCCTGGTTTGAAATGGCACTGAACCTACAAAGAAAATTGCAGCAAGGATGTGGATGACAAAGTGCAATATTATATGCATATATAGATGAGTAAGCTTATAGAAAATACATGAAATCACAAAACAAGCATAACAAATACACATCTGCAAAGGCAGACAAAAAATTTGCCATGCCTGTTGTCCCTCAAGCAGTTCTCTTCAGTTGAGGGATGATTAAAGAGTTCTTCTGACTGCACAAATTCAGCATTCCATATAACTGCAAGATCATTAGGAATGCATGCTTGGACACTGTAAACCTGAACTGAGAAATTATCTTCAAATATATGTTTGATGTCTGAAATAAATGAAAATTTCCTTAGAATGACTTGACATCAAGACACTATAAAAGCAGGAAAACAGTATTACTGTAATGATTGTTTTATTTTTTTTTTTTCATCATATGCTTAGAAAAATTATTGATCTTCTTACTAAAAGTAATGCTATCAAGTTGTTGAAGAGAGCTTGCTCTTTATTTTTCTAGGTAAATGTCATGTAAATTAAGATAACACCAATATCTTTTTCAACAATTCTATTCTTTGGATACTATAAATGTGATATTTATGATGTGAAAAGAATTTATCTTAGACATCAGAAAGTAAAAAAGATTTTGTCTTCTAAGTTCTAAGGAAAGAGAGACCATTTTTTAGAGGTCCAAAGTTAAAATTAGCTGCCAACAAAAAATGTACAAGAAACATAATAAGCAAATATCATACATAAGATGCCTAAATGATTTAGATTCATCACTTTCTTCTTATTGATGAATAGGCACACTTGGAGAACCTTAGATATTCATGAAGAATACAGGTAAAAGAAATGACAAAAAAGGTTATCCTAGATATCACTTATTTTTCTTGACATAGAAAAGGCAACCTAGCCAATTGTATCCAACTGTCTAGGATACAACTAAGTCTCAGGAGAGTGGACATCAAAATTTCAAAAATAGAACAAAAACAACAAAAGCACATGAATTGAAATTTCATGGTACCACTGGAAAAACTGAATAAAAATAAATAAAAGACAATTTTTTTCTGCAGCCTTATCAATTTAGACTTTCTATTTGAAAGTTCAATAATCTAAAGCGACATTAATTGTTTTGTCTCAGATGGCCAATGAAATAACCTGACAATGATAATGAGTTATGATAAGTTGTTAATAAGAATACACTAATAAATTACTTGAAGGAAAGAATAAAGTATTGTAGCATACCACATACAGATATTTTATCAAAGAGATAAACTGTAAGTGGATATCCCTATTAAATCATTGATATTTGTTATTTGAACCCTTTAAGTTTCATTTCATATACGTAAGAAATTTGCAAATGTTTTACTACAATCAAAATTCATTTGTTAAACATTTTCACAAACATGAAATGTATACTTGTGAGTAGATAAATCAAATTTCATGTTCATGGAAAATATAGATATTTTAAGTATTTAATAATTTGTTATATATCCTAAAACATATTATTAGAAAAAGACTTTCAAAGGGTAAACTAATAAGCCCTTACAAATGTTATACATCTCAACAAATGGAATAATTTTTTCAAAAGAGAAATTTCTCATAGCAAGAATGAAGTGGCTGCATATTTGAAAAGAAGCCAAAAATTAATTAAATAATGTAAAAGAAACAAGGCTATGGATTAAATTTTCATATTAAAAACTATCATAAACAGACATGCAAGTGACTGTTCTAGATACAATAAAGAAGAATAAAACATACAACATATATAATAAGTAACCTTGCAGTTTATGCTTTGAAGCTAGTTTTACGCAATAGGTTTGAGGGTCATTCTTCGACCATCCAGACACGGTGTATATCACCTCCAGCTCATCACAATGTTTTTCCACAAACTGTTGAAGCAACCTAAACGAATCTAACGCAGTCAGTTAACTATATCATGACAATCCCTACCAATATTACATTAGTAAATCAAATACCTCTTTGCATCATTTGATGACACCGAAAAGTTGCGACTAAGCCACTTGTAGGAAACCTGAGAAACCATGATGAATCAAAAGTTACAACGAAGTCGTCAGATTTTTCATCCATCAAAAGGATCAGTATTTCCATTATTTTTGTAAAATGCAAGTTAAGTGAGGTGATAAGACAGAAAAGAGAGAATAATTAACACAAAAGATTCTGGAAAAAAAAAACATTTATTAACGATGCAGAGAGATGCAACAGTCCTCTTCGATTAAGCTAAAAGAGATGTTGAGGTGGGGGAAGTGCACGTTACAAGCAGTTCCCCGATTGTATCGCGTGTGCATTAAATCAACACACCGCCACGTTAAAAGAAAGTGCTGGAGCTTGCTCATCGAATTACCACTTGAAGCTTGTCGAGGACGAGTGCCTGGACCTGTGGAAAGAGATCTAGGGTTCTGGCAGCCGTCATCGCGTTCGGGCGAGAAAAGCCCTAAACTGAGACCTCGGATGTAGGACGCGGTCAGTAAAGGCCGAAGGAAGCAAGCCGAAATTCCCGCGCCGAGGGCTCCGTTTCCCGCCTTTTCTACGCCAAATGGATATGGGAGAGATGCTTAATGGAATTGTACGGTACCTTTGTTTTGGGAGAGACGAACGATATCAAATAGGGTTCCGTTTTTAGGAATTGGTGATTGAGTTTTAGCATATTTCTCGGTCATACGGTTTTTTTTAAGTTATTTATTTTGAGTAGTAAAATAGGAAATCAAATCCTCTTCCAAAATAATCATCTATCTCTGTGTCCCACTCTTCATCCCAGCTTATTATCGATGCCCTTTGGCAATTGGCCTACCAGAACTATACTCTGAAGGGAAGATGAACTCAGAGGGATCGTCGCTACCTAAATCCGACCAGATCTGAGTAGGAACGCAGATCGACGGTGGAGAAAAATCTACTCAAATTCGATCAGATTTAGATGTCGATCGCGCCGACGGCAATCTCTCTGAGTTCACCTTCTCCTCAAGGTATAATTCTCATCGGGCCGACAGCCGGAGACCGTCTATAATGGGCAAGGATGACAAACAAGACACAAAAATAGATGATTTTTGAGACAGAAAATTTGATCTCGCAAAATAATATATCTTCGAAGGCAATCATAACATAACCAAATAGATGAAAATTTATTTTTATCCCAACCTTAAATTATTTTATGTTAAGAAACCAATTTAAAGGGTGTATTAATCAATTTAAAAAGATATTTGTACTACTAAAAAAAACAATCTCTCAAAGGGGATGTCAAGAATTAATAGGATACGATACAAGTTATTATATCCATGCCCCACTTATTTTGACTTTTTTGAAATTCATATATTCGGTTATGCGAATCAATTAATTCTGAACATGATTAATTTTATATCATAAAAATTTTTACTTTCCCATTAGAATAAATTAGAAAGTGCACTAGAAAGCTCATTCAAATAGTCATCATTTTTAGAATTACCCTCCCACTGAAAGAAAATCTTATTCACTCTTAAATGTCTAATTAATCGTTTAAAAGGCTTAACCACTACATCTTAGTCCGAAATAAGCTAACTCACTAGATTCAACTCATCACATCAATCCCATTAATAGGGAGATTTTATTAATAATATTTTTTATTTTCTACATGAACAATAAAAAATTATCATGGGTTATTTGCTACTTACCCCCATGCGTGACACCGTAAGCGACAGAGAGAGTTTGCCCACGTGGTAGGTGAGCCCAGGTGCATGGACGTGATCAAGGGGTGGGCAGTATATCACCCTCAATAATAGCATAACTATTAACTATTTTATTATAGATTAGAATGATGCCACATTTACTAATATTATTATAAATACAATATAGAAATCACACCAGACTAATGAAACTATAGCTCTTCTATATTTTACAAATATAGATATACAAGTAACATAAGTATACAATATTAATTTAACAATTCCTACCTAAATTTTCAAATTACAGCCCAATGGATATGTAATTGAAAATATTGAGAACTTATGCCTCATAATTGATATTGATACATTTATTCTAAATATTTTTATATCTGCTTGTTTAATTTGAATTCTAACTTCGGATCTTATAGCAGACATCAAATATATTGCATCACAAAAAATTTATGATCATTGTTGTAAATAACATGAACAATTTAGTATTTCAAATTTAAGATAAATTTATATATTTATATAGACTCTCAATGATATTGACATGACTTTTTATTGTGGACAATCAATTATGGCACTGGTCCATTGTTAAAGGGATGGTGATATTCTAAACCAGAATGAATATAAGCAAATTGCCATTGAGAAAATTCTTTTAATCATAATACCTTTAAGAATGAAAAGTAAAAAACCAATATCAATTATAATTTATATTGCAATAATAGCATAAATAGGATTATTGTTTTCTCAACAATGCTTCAAAATATAATAATGATTTACCAGTATATGCAAGCAAGTTATAATGATTGAAAGTCATAGCTTTTGTGTCCATAGACAACAAGTGAAAGTGTGTATCACCTGTGGTAATAAGTATAAAAAAGATACCAACATTTCCCTCTACCATATCAGTTTTTTTTTTTTAATTTGTGCCATGGTAGTCTTTCATAAATATTTTGATTTTACTACAATTGTGCAAAGAGATATATAGATAACCAATTAATACAACATATTCAATCATTATATATTGTTCGATAAATTAAATTTCTTACCATGAAACTAGTTGAAAATATATATAGAGTTGTTGTATGACCTACTAGACAAGGAGGCCCCTTAAATAGAATCTAACAATATGTATCAATTAACTTCTATATTGTATAGGTATCAATATTTATACTAGTGAATAAAGAAGTCATAGTTAAATAAAAAAGTGTTTATAGTAGCCCTGAAAAGAAAATCATTTACTTTTAATAAGGTAAATAAATATTAAAGCTTATGAATTTTTAAACTTGTCATAAAATTAAATTAACTATACAATGGGGGGTTGAAATTACCATACTCTATTTTTTCAATGCATTTAATAAGTAGTCACATCTTCATCTTGTTTTTTCTTCTTGAAAGTTTTAAATTGTTTCTTCAAATACTACCATAAACAAAAAAAAAATCTAATTAGTGATTGAAATCAAATAACTAAAACTATTTGATGTATATATACAAACTTATTGCAATGACTTGGAATCTCATTTTGTTAAATTTAACAATTCTTTCAACCTCTTTCTTGGCCTCTTCTTCAAAATTTACTTTTGAAATTGATATAAACTCTTCCTCTTCTTCTGTATCAACCATATCAATTTTTTATTTTCCCCAATCAAGACCAGCTGTATATATTGTGATGTTCTCTGAAGTCTTGCTATTTTTATCTTACTTCCCTTTTTCAAAGGTAACAACTTTAACCACATAGGACTATCAATAGGATATCCCTATAATCATAGCGACTTTAATCACTACCTCTCCTAGTCCTTGTTCTAGAAGCAACATGTTAAAGATGATGATCCACTACATGGTCGCTTGATTCAGCCAAGATGACCTGATTTTCTATTATTCTGAGTAATTCTTTCACCTTTTAATTTAGTTGAATGTTCTACATTATTAGCTCTTTGATTCAGCTCTGATGAATAATATAATTAGGGTATTCACTGTTACTTGGGCAACTACCTTTTATATCATGTACCAATGATGTCTCTAATGCATGTGGAGTATCATCAAGTTGAGGGAGATTTTCTACTAATATTTTTTCATAAGGGGTAAGGAGAAGTTCACTAATAACCTATCAAATTAGAAATAATTATTTAATAATTACAATATGAAAGTTATGTGATAGTCTTAGATATTTACCTCTTCATGTGAGACTTGCTCCAACAAAACTCTCACCTTACTAATATGGGAAGGGGTAGATCTCTGCCTATTTATTCATGTGCCTCTAGTATTATATAGTTTTTAGATTGGAACATGCTCCAAAAACTATTCCGACAACATTAAACGCAATCTTATATACATAATAATGTTTATATAAAAACACATTTACCATTTAAAAAATTTATAGCTAAACGACCAGCAAATCCCTTTAAGTATGGAATTGAAGTGGTCGTATGAGATGTCAGACTTGATGTAAAAAGATGTTCGATGGTAGATAATTGGGGAGCAATAAATTGATAGCGAACTTAAAGATAAGTGAATCTACTGATATTTTTAAAATCATCTACAATATCTAAAGACTTAATGAAACCTTTATGTACTAACAGAAAATAACATACAAATAAATATATACAAAATGTACAATTTATAAAATACAAAAATATCATCATCTACTTCAACTCTATGGGAATACATTTTAAGCAACTCCTCAATTTTTAATCTAGTAAATTCTTTTTTATTTGAGAAGTAAGTAAAAAAGAGATCATCCGATACATTGAGTTCATAAAAATAGAAGAACCTCTATCTGCAATACCAAGCAATACGAAACTTCTCTTCTAGTGACAGAAATTGCGACACTTAAAGATCTAAAATGATTAGTTTTTTATTATGTGCTGATAAAATTGAAAAAACATGACCATGAGGTTTCTTTAACTTTTAAACTTGGAAGATGTATCTGAAAATCTAAAGGTTTGAAATATATTCACCAATTGACCATGAATTTAATGAATATCTTATATGTCCAAAAAAAAAATACTAAAAGATAATTGTTTATTGATCGATTTGTGTCAATCATGTAAATGAACAACTCCATGATGCTTTTCTTTCATTGTTGGAGCTCTAAAAAAATCATTAAAGTGGCCTAAAACACTGGCCCATTAGAGTTTTTGACAAATATCAACTAATGCCTATAATTTTTAAAAATTTAAATTATTAATATGAAAAAAAATATCTTGATGCACAAACAATGGTTATTAGATTTTCACATTGATATAATATTGTCCTCTGACTTTTCTATCTTTAATAATATGTTGATGCTAGTTTTTATATTGCAGCTCCGCAGTGATACTGATTTTTTTTCAAAAACAGAACCACGTTGGTTGGTCTGACTTCTCTATTTTTTTAAAAAAAAATGGATGGTGATGGTTTTTTAACAGCAACATCATAATGGTGTTGATTTTTTTTTTTTTTTTTGAAAATTCAGCACTACATTGGTATTTTTTTTTTAAATTGAGCACCACAGTTATGCTGGTTTCATAAATCTAGCACCATAATGGTGTTGGTTCTTGAAATTCAGAACTACCTTATTCGAAATACCCGAGAATTATAATTGCTCTCCAAGGTGGTGATGTTCTCTGAAATCCAACATTAGGGTAGTGATGGTTTTTGAAAAGGAACACGCAGTGGTGTTGGTTCTTGAAATTTAGGATGATGAGGTTGTTTGAAATTCAACATCGCCCTGGTGCTGATTTTTGAAATCCAATCAATTTTAATCAAAACTCATCAATGGAATTATAAACCCTAAATAGAGTTGTTGTTAGAAACTATGGAGCCCTGAAACCCAATACAAAATCAAAGAATACAATTTAATGTGTGAAAGACAAATCCTAAACATGTGCAAGAGATGGGGGCTATACATTAGAAACTGAATAAATACTTTTGGAGATGATAGAGATAGAGAGGTTGAAATACCTTATGTCATTCTAAAACAGAAGAACAGTTTAGTACAATATGAGAAGAGGGAGATGACTAGTATAGTTTACAATATGAGAAGAGGGAGATGACTAGTGTCGGCGTCAATACACAGGATGATAAGATAAATTAAACCCTAAACTTGAATGGGTGAGGGAAAGCTTGTCAGTAGATGAGTTTCTACGAAAATCCTAACTCACTTATCACGAGCTGAGGTAAACAAGATGACCTATGTGTTGGGTTTCACTTCTGAGGTTTTCGACGATGCGTGAGATTGCTTTTGGCGGATTGAAAAAGAAGATATATACTTTCCGAAGATATTTGCTTTTCCAATGCTAAGAGAAATATTCAAGGTTACATGCATCCGAACTAACTAAACGTTGTTATTTTTCATAATGTTAAATATGACTTAGATGTCTTGGGAAACGCAAATGAAATCAACTGCTGATGGGAGATAAAATGGGAATGAGATTATGAAATCTAGGTGCGTGAGCATTCGAAATCTTTAGATGCGCTCTTTAGAATATTACTGTAAAAATATGATCATCTGATCACAAATGAGGGACTAATAGGTGTTTATGTCTAAATTCTTGAAAATCAAGAGGGAATACCCTATATTAAATGGGAAAACTTCTAAGAACCCCAGCTTTAATCAAAGCCCAATAAAACAAGGGGTGAAGCATTGTATAAGGTGTATACAGAATGACAGGGCGCTGCTATCTGTAACGCATTGCATGTCCCAGTGTTGCAGCCTGACCTTAGTAGACAGACTCGTGCTCTCACTCTCTCAGCTATCACTGTCGTTAAATGCGAAACAAGATAATTTATAGAAATTCGAGAATGACAACTCACGCTGTCAAAATGACACGGGTATTAAATGCAAGGAACTACGTGACCGAGTTGATGATGCCGGAATCTGTCATTGCTCTTCAAGTCCTTCTCCACCCACAGTCAACTAATTCATCGAGTCCTAAGACAGAAATATTTTTATATACCCATTGAATTTATGGTTCATTGGCGATTGGTTGTTTGAGCAACTCTATTTGAAGTGGATGGTCACTGTGTTTATTTTAAGGGTGATAGTGGATTAGTGGTGGTTGCAAGGGAAGCAGCAACAAGCTTCTTCTCCCGAGAGAGGAGTAATCTGCTTACTCTTCATGTTATAAGCCTGCTCACAAACTCTCTGCAATTGTTGAGAATGCTGCAGCTGAGCTGATGCTCTGCGTTCCTCAGCCCTTCTACGAACGATTGTCATTCTCTTCATCAGTTTCTCTTCTAAGTTTGATCTCATCTTTTGTATCTTCACCTGCGTAAATGTGTTTGCCATACAAAATATTATAAGCTCATCAAATCACATGGCTATGATATTGCGTGTATTAATTTAAATAATTAATCATGAAATGAAGCAACATCATAGAACTGAAACATTACCTCTAACTTTCTTGACTGTGCTTCAACTTTTGCATTCTGGAGGTTTACCCAAGCTTGAATTTTTGCTTGTTCTCTCTGATATCTGAGCATGTTAGCCAGAAAAAAAAAAATCCAAGTTTCAAAGGAAGTTTAATCTGAACATCAAAGGAAATACGAATTATGAATTGGTGCAGCGAACCTGATACAGATCTTTGCTCTCTCCTCATCTTCCCATGAAGTAGTAGCTTTCTTGCCATCACTTATTTCCATATGCCTCAAACTTTGAGACACTTCCTCTTCTTCCTCTTCTCTAGAACTCCAGTTGGAAACAAGCGAGTCAAGCTTGGCCAAGTGACAATCTTTGAGCTCAGAAATGTCAACCCCAGCGTTGTATGGAACCAAAGGGCCGGACCTGTCTGCCGGAGTGTTGTGCCTCGCCGGCGAAGTGATCTTTATCGGAGTGTGGCATCTCGTCGTCGAAGAGCTGCCCGTAGGAGTCATTTCAGTGCCGATATCTCTGCGTAGAACTCGAACCTCTGCTACAACTCCTGCTGTGCAGTCTTTCAATGATTCCAAGTATGAACTTCTGAACAGAAAACCTTCTTTTGAGGGATCCGAGAATCTGAAGTTTGAGTATGTTGATTCCACATTGTCTGTAAACTTATCTGAAATAACAAAAATCTTGATAAACGAAAGAACATGCTGGCCTTTCATGTGCGAAGAATTAATGCAATACCACTAACCTTTAAGAAGTACATGTGTAGATGCTACACCGAAAGCAACATTTGTGCCAGCAGACATGTATGACCCATCCAATCCTGTGTTGGTTAAGCTTGGAACCTTGTACTCCATCAACCTCACCTGGTTCTCAGCAAAGGCATCATCTTTCTGCAAGACACCGTCATTCTGTTTGTAAATCCTTGACATCTCTGTTGGCTTTTTAACATGAGCAGGTGATTCATGGCAAGGACTACCAATCAGCCACTTCTCTGCATCGTCCCACTTTGAAGGAACGTTCTTCCTCGTAATGTGCCCGAGGCTGAAGCTGACAAATGGACTACCAGGCGTTGAGGGAGCTTCCATCCTCCTTTGTGCCATATAATGTATCCCCTCTCTGCTTCTCTTAACTGCAGCATCAAAAAGGTTTGTGTTTTCATTAACCACCTTGGTGGTGGTCATTGAGAAGGCCTTGAGAAAGTCTGAGCCCTCATCTTCAAATGGATTTTGTCTCTCGATTCTGCCCTGCACATTATTAACAAACTTGTTCAGCTCAATCAATGCAACATGAACTGGCCACTAGAGATGAAAAAAAGTACTCAAGGCGTTTACTCTCCCACTCCCAGTGGCTGAGGAAACAGAGGAAGCTTGCATCTTTGCAAGGGCGTTGAGATCTATCGAAGGCTTGAAGCGCATGGGGTTTCTTTCTCCTTCACTTTCTTTCCTCGAACGAATCATTTCTAAAACCAAAAGACGCACTGCCCTCTCTCTGTTTCCTACCCAGGAGCCTGTCAGGCTTTAGCAGATGAGAACAAAAACAGAACAGCTGATGAAAGCCAAATGGCTTCTCTTTGACCGCCACAACAATTGTGCCCCTCTAGTCTCTAGAGGAAGGCATAGGGAGCGCTTTGAGATAGGCCCGTGGAGGAAGAGGGCTTGGAAAGGTACAAAAGCTTGCACGACAAGTCTACCTCGAACAGTTTGAATCCTGGGAAAGTTGGGCTTGAGCTCTTGTCTCAATACACAAACTAAAGAGAATTTTTTTAGTGGTTTGTACAGAGAGTGCACCGTGGGCCCGAGTTGGTTGGCGTGCTGGAGGAATGAGATCCAGCGAGGATAATAAGACAGCCAGGTTCTTTGTGCTTACCCAGGACTTTTGATATTTCTTTTGTCAGCTCTCATGAAAGTTCATGAAAGGAGACAACTGCATTTGATGCACTCTTCGCTCTAGACATAGCTATGACCGGTGGTGATCTGGCTTAAGTACGATGGATGGATCGACTCCGACTCCGACTCCAACTCCGACTCTGAGTGGATCCTCTGATATTGATTTGGGTCATGTTATTACTGGTTCGTCCTCTTCAATTGGATCGGTTAGTTACGTTAGTATTGGACTGGACGAGTATTGCCAAATGAAGATGTGATGAACAAAATTTAGCAAGCCAACTACTTTGCCTCGTCGATGGGGATGATGATGAAGGATTTGATATCCAACCCGAATAGTAGAGTGTATGGAGGGACTATCGATATCCGACCCGAATACCCAATTATATGTATTCCGTCGATAAAATCAGTGTAGATTATCTTTCGCCAGAAGATATTCCGTCCAAAGCTCATCGATAATGGCCATTACCGACGTAAATACGACGGAATATTCCATTGATAAAGCTGGTTTTTTTAGTGTTGACACATTTGATTTTTCTCTTGTCAAACCACAGTTAGAACTAGTTACTCGGTAGATTTTCATCTTGCCTAACCTTAGTTAGGACTTTTCCTTGCCTAACCGTAGTTAGGTCTTTCCTCTGCCAATATGTGATCCTCCTTGATCAACTTAAACTTTCCTTGGCTTAACCATCTTTAGGACTAGTCACTCGGTAGACTTTCACCATTGTCTAACCTCAGTTAGAACATTCCCTTACCAATATATAATTCTCCTTGATCCACTTGAACTTTATTTTGTCTAACCGCAGTTAGGACTAATCACTAGATAGACTTCCACCATTGTCTAACCTCAATTAAGACTTTCCTTTACCAATGTACGACCCTCCTTGACTTATTTAGACTTTCTGTTAAATACTGAATTTTGGGGGGTTAAAATGAAAATGTTGGATAAAACTTAAAACCCCACTTATAAACCTCTCGAACCCTCCCCTCTCCTCCCCCTCACGATCGCAAAAGTCGCGAACTTCTCTCACGCCCACGGTTTCGGCGCAACCGGCGATTTCTCGTTTCCTCTCCGACTCCGTCGGCCAAAAGAAGTAGAGGCACGCGATCTCCTCTATTTTCTCTTCTTTTCACGCGTCTTTGCCCTAGCCGACGCCGTCTTCCTTTTTCCCCAAGTCGTGATCTTTCTTCTTCTCATCTTCGCGACGCTGCCCGTCTACTCTCTGTTCCGGCGCCGACCACCGATCCTCGTCGCCGATTCTTCTCGTGTTGTGACGGGACGACGCCACTTCATCGCCGGCGCGTTGTGTCCGTGATTTGTAGCCGGCCGGGAGTCACTATTTTCCTTTCCCACATTATTTCCACTTGAGGTAATCTCCTAAAGCACTGAAATTAGGGTTCGGCTGATGGAATTAGAATTTGGTATGATGTCCATTGAACAACAATATAATGTGTGGTTTAGGTTCCTAATTTTGTGTCTCGACAGCATCACTGTTTGCTTCCGTTCTTCAATCACACTTACTATATTGTGGTTGCTGCTGCTGAGAGACAAAAGAAGAGAGATCAAATTTAGGTAAGCACCGTATCAGTATTTGATTTAGGATTTGGAATTTGGATTAATCTTTTATACAGTTAGAAGCAACTAGGTGTTATAGGCATTTACAAGGAAATTTGTTTCCTGATGAGAGGGTCAAACTATCATAGTAAATCATGGTTCACTTTATTATTATTAAGCTTTACTTATGGAGTCTAAGCAGCATGCAGAATCATTCTTAGATCACTGAGGTGTTGCTATTGTGTCTAAGGGCATCAATTTGATTTGATTCATGATTCATATTTGGTTTAACATGATTATGGTAAAATGAAGAATTTAATCTAATATAAGAGTCAAGTTAGTTGTAACTCTTGAATTTGGTTAATTTATAGCACCTAATAAATTTGGTTAAGGAAAACTAAACCTCTGTTAAGGGGTAACAGATGTTCATGATCGACTAGGATTAATAGAGCTAACCCTAATTTGATCAATTAGGGTTACCTTAAGTAGCTTTGAGAATTTAATTTAGCTAATCAATTTATATTAAAATTAGCTAAATTGTATATAATGATACAGGACCTTGATTTGATACAAGACTCCGGAGGCTGGACTCTATTTCGAGACGGTCTTCTTTTTGAGGCGAGTATCTTGACTTATCTACGGATAGTCTGC
>JBBPFQ010707350.1:0-14642 GCA_037974815.1 Kaempferia elegans | reverse complement strand
TTAGCTAATATTAAATCGGTTTTCGGTTAATTCGGTTAATTTACTACCGAATTAACCGAATGCTCACCCCTAGTCAAAACCCACTAATAGACCTAGAGACATTTGATTGCAACTATTTCAGTTCCTATAGATTTATGATATTACAAGGAGTTCAAATATATTATCTATTATTTATTTTGACTTTTTCGAAGGTGCAAAAATGTAATAAGGATCAATCGACAAACCCCCCCACATTGGGTCTGCTATGATTCATATCAGGCCCAGCGTAGAGGTTTTTATCAATTCTTCCTTATTGCATTTTAGTACCTCCGGAGAATCTGAAATAAATAATGAATAACATATTTGAACTTCTTACAACCTTAAAAATTCACAAGAACTAAAATGCGTGCAATAAGAGATCTCTAAGTCCAAGAGTCCATTTCGGTTAAAATCCACTGATTGACCAAAAGACATCTAATTTCAACCATTTCAATTCTTGTGAATTTTTTAGGTTGATTGGAATTCAAATATGCTATCCATTGTTTATTTCGACTTCTCTAGAGGTAAAAAAAATATAATAAGAATGAATCGGCAAAATCCCTTGCGTTGAACCTGATATGATTTCATATCAAGCCCAACATGGACGTTTTTGCTAATTCAAACTTATTACATTTTTACACCTTCGAAGAATACGAAATAAATAATGAATTAATAATATATTTGAACTCCTTCAACCTCAGAAATCCACAGAAATTGGAATTGGTGAAATCGAAGCTCTCTAGGTCCATTAGTGGGTTTCGATCAAAATCCACTATCGACCTAAGATTGCAACAATTTCAGGTCTTATAGATTTATGAGGTTGCAAAAAGTTCAAATATGTAATCCATTGTTTATTTTAGGTTATCCTAATGTATTTAAACATAACAAGGATGAATCGATAAAAACCCCTATATTGGGTTTGACATGAAATCATATTAAGTCCAACGTGGGCTTAATATGGACGATGTGTATGCTGTTCGTAGATTGTGGTTATAGGAATAGGAGAAACAATAGTAAGGTACTCCACCGGCTATGTAACGTATAAATACGATGGAAACATGTTTTGTTTTCAGGCTTTACCTAAAAAGCTCATACTTATGGAGGTACCTTTCTCTTATAAATTCATAATCTTTCTTATGTGTTTTCAATGTGGGACTATGTTTGTAACCTTGCAATTCAACAATCCCCCCTCAAACAAAGGACCACAAGCCCCTCAAACGGAAAGTCTATCTATTTGACATCTGATTCTCAACCCACAAAGTCTTCCTACCCCTCGATCCAACCGACCTACTAGGACTTCCTTGCCTAGCCGCAATTAGGACTTCTACCCTAGGTTCAACTGACCTATTAAGATTTTCTGTCTTGTGTCAGATCCTCTTGATTGGGACATGAGAGCTCTATTTCCTTTGTTTGAAGTCAATATTCTAACCACATGGCTCAATTGGATCATGACTCTTATGCACAGTCGGCGGTTAGTCCTTCTGACAATTCAGACTCTGATAGTAATTGTTGGATTCAAAATAATTTAGATATATTCACAATGACATAATATTATCCACTTTTGGCCTATGCTTTAATGGTTTTGTTTTTGAGCTTTACTCAAAAGATCGCATACCAATGGAGATATCTTTCTCTTATAAATACAAGATCTTTCCATGTATTTTCAATGTGAAATTATACTTGCAACCTTACAACCCAACACTTAACTCTATAGTATGTACATCATGATTATTCTTTCCGATCAATTGATACAGAAGTACTCCAGTTGCTATATAACGTTCAAGCTCTCAACAACAAGAAATGACTGGAGTGTTTTCCCAAAGCAATCCTTTTCCTCGACGTCTAGGATATAGAATATAAGAGATTGATCCACGTTAAGCCTGATATTAATCATATCAGGTCCAGCGTAAGGGTTTTTATCAATTCATCCTTATTACATTTCCACACCTCCAAAAAAAAGTTAAAATAAATAATAGATAGTATATTTGAACTCCTTGCAACTTCAAAAATTCACATAGACTAAAATGGTTGCAATCGGAGGTCTCTAAGTCGATTAGTGGATTTTGACTGAAATCTACTGATGGATTTAGAGAACTTCGATTGATCAATTTCAGTTCATGTGGATTTCTAAGACTGTAAGAAGTTCAAATATACTATCCATTATTTATTTCGACTTCTCTATATATATATTCATTCGTTTGGCGTTTATATATATTTTTAAAGATTATAACTCATAAATTTATGCACGTTAAATTGATTATATGACCAATCTAATTCTTCCCGGTAATGATAGATTTATATGGTAAATTTGGTGAAAAAAAAACAAAATATGATAAAGCATATTTTTATGATGATAAATAAAAAAACCCTTTAATACTAAAAATGTTCGTTTATTATTATTATCTCACCAAATTTAGTTTTTTTTTTTCAAAATCAAATCGATACATGCCATTTTAAGAAAATGTCCAATTAAATTTCTCCTACTCGGAGTTCGATTCGGCTATCGAATCTCCGGCGAGGTCCCTCGTCGTTAATCTACCCGGCGTAAAAAGAGAAATGGCGGATGAAGGGCTCCATGCTTTAGTGAATCTACCCTGGACTCCGACCAGATTCTTCTACTCAACGCAAAAGGCGGAGCGACAGCGCCTCTAGTACCCAAAATGCCCAAATCTTCGGCAATATCATCTTACCGACCCAACTCGATCGTCGAATCCGAAGGATACAGCTCCTGTCGAAACCGAAGGGCTTTTCCGGGTGTTCTGCGTTGTTGGGGGTACCAAATAAAGGCGATAGTTTCCTCACTAGTTTCTTTAGAGTGAGGCGGAGGAGTGACCGGAGAAAGAGGGCATGGCTTCTTGGAATTCCCTCTCTCTGGACGTAACTTATCAGATCTTCGGATGGATCGCCTTCGTCGCCTGGTCCATAAGCTTCTACCCTCAGGCCATTCTCAATTTCAGGAGGAAAAGGTTCGATTTTTTTTTTCCCTTTCACTGTTACTTTTTTTTTTTTTTTTACTTCAATCTCGATTTTGTTTTTCTTCTTGGAATTGTTGATTTTGATGGGTTTTAATGATGTTGGTGGGATTTTTGGTTGGGATTGTGGACTGATTTCGTTGTTGATTTTAGCGTGGTAGGGTTGAACTTCGATTTCCTGGTTCTCAACATCATGAAGCACTCATCGTACCTTATTTACAATGCGGCCTTGTTCCTCAGTCCTGCTGTCCAGAGGCAATACCGTGAGAAGTATGGTTCTGATGAGGTTGGTATTCTTTTATCAGAATAAAGCCATTGCTGATGTCGGTTAGGTGAATGTGTTCATGTTATTCTGGAATAGCATTTGCCTCTAAGGACTGCTGAAAGGGTGGTGGATAAGTTAAAGGATGGATGGATGGATAAATAAACAAATAGATAGATTTTGTTTTATCCTTCCATCCATTTAGTCATCCTTTCACTTGTTGAAGATAAGTTGGAGAAAGACTAATTAAAATTTGATTAAAAAAAGAGAGACAAATAATGCCCTTTTCACTCTAAATTGCATCCTCTCCTCTTTCTCATTTCATCCAACTAACTTCCATACAATACTTATGATCAATATGTGGGTTTATCCTCCCATCCTTCAACTTATGTGCACAAACAAATAAGCCCCATATGTTCCAATGCTTCAGTCATCGACAATTTTATCGAAGATAAATGAATAGATTAAATTGCCTTCACTTCTGTTTGTTAAAATCCAAGAAAATTTCCTATTCTTGTCCGATGTCTTACTCAATTTCGACGCTTCATTCTTGATATATTGTATTTTGTTTTTAAAAAATGAAGAAAATTATTAAGACTCTAAAAACATGTGTAGGAAGTATGTGCTCTAGTCACCTCATTAGGCATATGTGGTTCATATATATATTTGAAAAAAAAAATGCACTTAACCATCTACTATATAGTACTCCAGATTAAACAACCTAATGAGACATTGTAAACAAAAATACATCTATTACTTGTGTTTAAGGGGGGAAAGGAAGAGTGTTGAGGGAGGGAAGATGGGAAGGAAACAACGGGGGAAGGATTTCCTTTGTTTTGTCTACTTCACAAGAGAGGAAAGGAGAGGAAAGTAAAGGAAATGACAGAAAATGACAACTTTCACCCTTTGATTTTGTCATTCTGATACATGCAAGGTTAAATGAGTTTTTTTTCAATGTTTTCCCACTCTTTCTATCTGCTTCACCCACTTTTGGAAGAACCAAAAGTGTAAAAACAGAGAGTGAAATTGTTCCTTTCTTTTTCTTCACTTTTTATTTTTCTATTTAAGTAAACAAGAGAAATGGTTGTTTTCCCTCTTCCCTTCCCTCTATTTGGGCTTCCATCCTCTTAAGTAGAAATGAGATAAATGATTGCTTTACCATAACAACCTCACATCATGTGTGGGGTTGGGACAAGAAGTTAAATCCCTATTCCAATTCATTGCCATTCCTAATCATTCATGCTTTGTCAAAAGCATAGTGTTACAATTTAGGTGAGATTAGACTGGGGTATTACCCCTCCAGTTAGATTATTATTATTTTTTTAACTATTATTGATTACACATTAACTAACTTTTTTATTGTGCGGATTGCTAGTATCATTCTAATTGAAAGTGGGGTGAAATCATGTTAATGTGTTAAAAGCAGCTGTTCCACGACTAAGAAAAAGGAAATTACTAAAAACTGTATGGTATTTTGTGTTGTTTATTTTGTTACTCTAACTAAGTTCTTTATCCTAGCAAAAGATGATTCCTAGAAAAAGGGAAATACCATATTTCACTTGCATGGATTTCAGATGATTCCTGTAGCTGCAAATGATGTGGCTTTTTCTATACATGCTGTGGCACTTACAGCTTTCACACTGCTCCAAGTGTTGATCTATGATGTAAGTAGTCCTTTCATGCACGAAAAACTGCAGTTTCAGCCTGAACAGTATATACCATAATTTTCCTTTTCCCTTCTTTTTTTTATTTCTAATCTACACAGCGTGGAAACCAGAAGGTCTCTAAGACTTGCATTGGGATTACTGTAATCGTCTTGCTTTCTGCTTTGGTTTGTCTGATCTTAGCTTGGCCAAAACATTCTTGGCTATGGCTTGTCTCTGTATTCAAGTAATAATTTGTTCTCTTATGAAAAAGTAATATTAAGATCATCAATCCATGGAGCTAATTTTATTTTCCTGTGTCACATTTGGAGCTTGTAGTTATTTTATCTTATTCTAATTCTT
This sequence comes from Kaempferia elegans, assembly GCA_037974815.1. Taxonomy (NCBI): domain Eukaryota; kingdom Viridiplantae; phylum Streptophyta; class Magnoliopsida; order Zingiberales; family Zingiberaceae; genus Kaempferia; species Kaempferia elegans. The sequence continues at coordinate 9,384 of JBBPFQ010707350.1, read as the reverse complement.
TTCTTTATTTCCTAATTAGCACATTACAAGTTTGCATGACGGCAATCAAGTATATCCCACAGGTACAGATGCTATCTTTGCTTCTAAGATTTGATTAATCACATGTCATTACGCCTTGGTTAAATAAGACCTCTCTAAAATAGAAAATTTGGATAAGCAGACATGACCAGCCTGAAACCAAAAGAGAGTAATATCCTTTTGAATTCATAATAGTGGGTGGTACACATTTGCTCTGAAATGTCTGAGCTGGTCCATCATATTTGGGGATTTGTTATAATGGAGCAAATTACCCCACATGTAGCTTTTATTCTGCAAATTAAGCAAGTCATATTTGATATCTGAGTTGTTCAATGAAGCAGGATGGGTATCTTTGGCATTATTTTCACAATAACCAACTTTATCATCTCTCCTAAGCAGTAGAAGGATGAGTATTTTCGTCATTATTAATTAGTGACGATTTCACCAATATTGAATCTTTCAGGAGTTGATAGTATCTGCCACTCCATCTCGTATTTTGTATCAATCTGCTTCAACAACATCTGTGAGTTACATTAAATGGACTTGGTATCAACCTATGAGTGTGTGTGTATATATATATAGGGTATGGGTAGGATTTTATCATATTCGCTTCCATACCCATACCCATACCCAAATACTCAATTATTTAATCAGGTTTAAAAATTCCCTCTATACCCTCTTCCATTCGGGTTGAATATCGAATTTTCCATCAAATTCGGGGGAAATTGTCATCCCTAGATAGAATGATACTCATAATACACCAGCATACATATAAATTAGCTTCATGAATTATATCTTGAATCGAAGGATCCTAATCAACTGAAATAAAGAAAAATTAGTGAAAAAAATACGAAAGCTATCTTGAACATGGAAAACACCTTTATAATACATGATGTGTCATTTTATATAACAAAGCCGGTCATATTTTTTCGCTCTTTACACTATCTTTTAGGATTTTGGACCTGGTGGAATTCCTGATACCTTGTTTCCTTCCCATTTTGCTCTTTAACACTGCTAACCTAATTGCTAGGCATTTATGAACTTCCAACGCAAGAGCACAGTTGGTTGGAGTATTGGCAATATCCTGCTTGATTTAGTTGGAGGCGTGCTGAACTTTGCTCAGATGGGTATCCAATCCATAGATCAAAGTGAGTAACTGGTTTTTATTGCAACAAAACTTATCCTTCGTACACTGGTTTTGATATTTTCCTGACATGTACATAATCTTCCTGCAGAGACACTAGTTAACATCTATGGTAATATCGGCAAGACACTTCTTTCGGTGGTAAGTAATTGCCTTCTGCCATTCTGTTTCTTAATGCATGGAGTCATTGCGTTAATTTCACTATATTTTCCTGATGTTCTAAGGTATTCAGTATTATTAAAACCAGACATTTCAACAAGTTAAACCAGGAACAATGAAAGCATTCCGTTTGAATCTGTCAAAATCTGCACAGTATATTTCTTTTATTTGTTGTAAAAACCTTTCCTCTGTTATTAATGTGGTAGTAAATTTATTACAGAAATCACCCTATTATCTTATATTCTTCAGATATATTTTCTGCTCAAATTTCCTAACTTTTTTTTATTTGGTTTAATTCCGCAGGAAGTAGTACTCTTTGATATCCTCTTCATTTTGCAGCATTATTTATTCTACCCCGTGAAGAACGACGGCAACACAACCACACCGGAAGCGAATGTAACTTCCCTTATTGACTCAGAACAGAAACCTGAGTTGAAAAACGTATAGGGGAATAGCATCAAGCATATGTATATATATATATATATATAGCTGTTAGTTGGGTGGCATTTGTATATGCTTGATTATAGTATTAAGTATAAAAAATTTTAAATGTTGAGTGTGTATAGATTTAATAACTTTGAAAAATAGAATAATTTAATTATTTGCTACTTTTCAAAGATGTTCCAGATTTACAGATTTCGGGATAGAAATAGAAACAAAGTATTGACTTGTTGACGGTAATCGATACCAATTCTATTTACCGTTTTCAATTGTAACGGCTGACCAATCACAAACCGATCGTACATGGGAACAAAAGATTATTAGATTTCCTATAAATATAGTAACTTCGTAAAAGAAACTATCAAAAGAAATGTATGTTGTTATTATTGGTGAGTTACTGTTGAACATGAGATGATCAATCAGTCAGTTACTGTTGAACTTGAGACGATCAGTTCAGTCTTATAAAAGTTTTTTTTTTCGATTGCCTGGTAAATTAGAGAAATGTACAGAGATCCATCCCAGCAGTCAGCATTATTAGATCTGCCACATGGATTATATTTTAATTAGTTACTCCAACTATCTAAGCATGCGTAGCCGTGTGCCTCAAAATTCGAACACCTGCAAAGAAACACACTTAATTTAATGAAGCATCACCATTGCAACTGTATTTATTTGTCCATGGCTTTACGTAAGGAGACATGATACTCAAGGTAGGCAACGTGATGCATGCGCAAGCTGGTCCTGAAACCAGTCAAACCACCATTCACTTTAAAATTAGATTGATATATTTTCTCTATTTTAATTTATCATGATTTTATTAATCAATATTCAATGAAATATATATATAGTCTGCAATCAAGATATATATCTTGAAGTTTTGTGTTCTCTTATATCTGAACTGAGCCCTTTCTCTTTCATCCCACGATTCACAATTTGAGAAGCATTTATTATTGTTAGTTAATATAATAAACAAACAATTGCAATTTGAGAAGCAATTAATTTTGTATCACTATCAATGTAATTAGTTAAAAATATGTAGGAATAGCATGAAGCGAGGTATCTTTATAATTAAATTTGCTATCTACGTTGGTTTAAACTAACTGTTTTAATGTTGATATCCAGCGCACCTGAGCCGCGGTGGCCACTGGCCACATGGCCATCTGATCTTTGACTGAATTAATTATTTTAATCACTCTTAAATTTTATCTCCGTATAATAAATTCTCTCTTTTTTTAATTGCACGTAGCATGCACAACCATCGTTGTGATGTTAATATTGGTACTTGATCATGTCATGAAACGGAGAGACAAATACCGAGAAGATGGTATTGATGTATCACAGAGGAAGAATTGGTGAAGCCATTGCTGGATTCTAGCCACAATCCAGCCGGAATCTAACTGTTGTCGGATTGCAGTCAGATTCTAGCCGGATCGCGGTTAGAATCTGGCCGAATCGCCGTTGGATTCCCGCTGAATCGTGGCCTGATTTCTGCTGCGATCTGGCCGAAATCTTGTCACGATCGCGGCCATTAGCATCATAGTCGGATCATGGCCAACTGTTGCTACATTCCGGCCGGAATCCAGCAGCTATCAGATTGCGGTTGGAATCCATCCGGATTTCAGTCGGATCGCGGCTGAAATCTTGCCACGATCCCCCTGGGTTCACCTTCTCAGGCTATATTTTAGGTCAGTGCCGAAGGCCGCTGACTGTGGGCGGGCGGCGGGCTAGAAGCGGTGCACTGAGTGGGTGCCGACAGACGGGCTCCGAAGGCGCAGTGGGCTTGCGCTGTGTCGCGACCGTGAGGGTAGAGTCGCACACAATCGTGTTTTTTAAGTCCTGCAGGATATCACCTCTTGATCTGCTGCAGACCTTAATTGTGCTCCAAGCATCTGGCCGTAATGAATTCAGGCGCCTAGATTCAGGCCGCAATAATTTTTTTTTTCATTTTCTTTTGAATATATTATATATATTTTGGATCTATGATTTTTATTATTTAAGAGTTGAGTTATAATGTGTTTGATCCAATACAATTTTCTCTCTAGGATTTAAGCTTCTTTTGGCTTATAATGTTTAAAATTAAAAATTTTAGATATTCACAGGGTATATTATACATATTTATGATTTAAATTTTAAAAATTTAGGAATTGAATTATAATAAATTTAAGTCAATATTTTTTTTTTAATTCAAGCTTTCTTCTTATATTGCAGTATTTAAAATTAAAAATTTTAGATGCCATATATATATATATATATATATATATAATATTCATCTTAGTTAAATGTTGATTGCCTGTGTATTTTATAGCTCAACGAAAAACAATGATGTCAAATTGTCAAAATGTTAATAAACTGATCGATATTAACGATGATGCATGAGCGAGGAGTTAACGTGTCGACTTGTATACGGTGGGTACCTAGTAGAAGAGAAAGAAAGATGGAGACATGCACACATTTAAAATTTATTATTGAGTTTAATTAGACTGCAACAATACATGGTTTTGAAAATGAAAAACAGGTCATGGTTTTTATATGTGAATATGTGATCATATTCAAATGATAAAGATTGAATACGTTGATAATATATGTAAGAGCAAGGGAAGACTATTAGTATGAAAACATGAAGTCCAAGTTTGATGAATGCTCAATGTTTCAATATTTATATGTCATGTTTAGTAGACTTTGATGAGTTAATTAGCTAGTGATGACATAAAATTAAAAAAAAAGTTCAATGCATGAAGCTCCTATATATCAATAGGAGTTCAGGGAAAGATAAGATCACATTGTTTCTGATGTACACATTCTTACTTTACATTTTGTAAGAGACTATTTTTATGACTCAAATTTATAATTTCAAGATAACATGATTACAACTTTACTATTGTATCAAGTCTTCCCTTCTAATGAAAAAGTAAAATAAGAAACTTAAATTTCTCTCTTTTTGATTTAAAACCTAAGTTTCTCTTTGAAATCTAACTTAATGAAACACAACATGGATAGGCGAAAGAGGAAATATATAAGAGAGATTGTGAGTCCTTGATGGGAAAAATGCAATAATTAGATTGAAATGGTTGATCAATTCATGAGTAAAAGAAGTATTTGGTTCATGAAATTTTGATGTGATAAAAAATAAAATAGATATCTCAATGAAAGATTTGACACATAATAAAATAATTATATACATTAATTTTGTTTGGATATTCATAAAGTTTGCCATATTTTTTGTTTCCATTTGGCTTGCTTAATTTGTTTGAACTTAGCTTGCCTACTATAGTACAGTAGTTTGCTTGTTTTCTTTTTTAAGTACTCTGTAAAATTAAATCACTCAATAATTTTTTAATAAAAATTCAAAAGTAGTTTATAAAAATACATGAAGAAAGTTTGATATTAATGTACGTAGAAGTGTAAAATAAAGCTTGTATAAGTACATAGATTTTAGTTACACTTTAAAAGTAATATGATAAAGTTGAGTTGTAAGAAGAATAAAACAATAAATTAATAATTTTTATCGTATTTTTCTTCTTACCGGTTGTAATAAATTTTAGTAATAGAAAAATATTAATTCAAAATTAGTCAAATCATATATCACACTTGAGAATTTATGAAAGGCATGTCTATTTTTCAAAATATCCTCCGTTGAAGTCATTAGCCAATTAAGTGCTAGAATCGACTACACAATCGAATTTAAGTAGCTTTAGTCAATTAAATATTAATCTAATTGATTGATTACTGTCAAACATATTCCAAGTGTTTTACAATTATAAAAGACTAGAAAAATAATATATGCTAAACTTAAGAATGCAATAATATTAATTTTGCACGAATTTGAGGTTTATGATTATGAAATACTTTTTGTTAAACATATTTAATGACTCTAAAGTAAAAAATATGAAAAATGATTATGGACAAATTTATGAAAATTTAAAAAGTACCCATTCGGAAGATGAGTCGATGGAAGGATCGACAATGAGAGTAAGAACTTTGATGGAGAGCGGACTACGAACTAGGGTTGGAAGATGAGTTAGAAACTTCAAACCCTAGCTCGTATGCCGCAGCAGAGAGAAACAGTAGAAAGCAGGCCCCATCAGCCTACGCACACTTAGACAGGCACGCTGAGTGTTAGAACCCAAAATCAGAGAAAAAGTCCTCGGCTCAAGTATTTCAACACTCAAGTCAGAGACCGTCCTCGAATGCATAATGTAGAAAGAAGAAAATGAACAGTAGCAAAACCCAAAGAGAAGCGAAAAGTAGTCTCTCATGCGTATGCACGTGTATTTTTTTATACTACGTCACATGACCTTAGCTGTAACGAGGTGACAAAGAATATTCTCGTTAGAGAATGTCGGGTACAGAGGATGCACAGAGGGCTTCCCGTAGACCAAAGGAAGTTTTCATGTGTCAAATTGGCAAAATATTCTATAGTACTATCGGTTATTCTTTGATAGGAGGTTGTGATTCTCAGACAAGATTGTCTCTGGCCTGCAAGTGAACCGGTCGGCGTCAGGACCGCTTGGGTCTGCTTTGAGAGTGAACCTTGAGAATAAGAGCTATCATGAAGGGCCAGGCTGGTGCAGGAGCTGACCTACCGTATGTTTGAGAGTTGTGATTTTGGGCGGGGAGTCAAGTTCCAAAGGGCCATGCTGGTGTAGGAACCAACTGGCTATATGTTTGAGAATGATAATAATGAGCGAGGAGCGGAGTCTCGATGAGCTAGGCCGGCGCAGGGCCCGACTGGATATATGTTTGCGAGGTGTGACTATGGGGATGAAAGGTTGGGTATGAAGGGATTCGGCCTACATGAAGCCGATCGGGTAGATAGACGTTGTGACCGTAATGTGTGTTGGGCATTAGAGGACTGGACTGGCAATAGGCCAAGTGATGGGATGATTTCACCATAATATGCGTTGGGCATTAGAGGATTGGACCGGCGATAGGCCAGCTGATGGGATGTTGTGACCATAATGTGTGCTGGGCATTAGAAGACTCAACCAACATTGAGCCGGTCCGTTGAGGGCTATGACCGTTAGGGTATCTGTGCAGTAGAGGGGACAACCGATGTTGAGCTAATTGGGTGGGTGCGACGGAGATACCGTTAGGGTATCTCCATTAGGCCGACGGAAAATCGATTGGGAAGATGCTGCGACCGTGAGGTATAAGTTGGGTATGAAAAGATCTAACCGACTTTGGACCAATCGGGTATTGCTTGTGCCCTTTAGTTGTAACTAAGCTTCAGAGGACCCGACTGACCTTAAGTCAGTAGGCTACTCTCTGAGGGCCGCGGGGACGATAAGGTACGTGAGGCGCTTGCCCCGTGCGGATGCGAAGAGGCTATCCTAGGGGACTCGACCGACTAGATGATTTGGCCACACATTCCTTAACTTTGACCGCCACCTCCCCTGGACTTTGACCACTACATCCTCTAAGTCTTTGACGGCCATGTTATCTTAACCCCTTGTCCATGCAAAACTCAGGGTCACCTATAATGCACTATATCATATAGTAATCTCATTTGATATATATGAATTTGGAGTCGTTAGCTTCGATTGAAATTACTTCAAAGGTACTATATTGCAACTCAGCATGCACCTGCACCCGATCACCTTCTGATCATACTCTTATCAAATATTCTAGGGTTAATTAGTGGATGCCTTCCTACTCTAGTTGTGCTCCATCATCCTTCAGTTATGTCTTTAGGGACTGCATGATAGGTAGCGGATAACTATTAGTTCCGTTGATTTACATATGAATATCCAAAGTGACTCTGATAACTATTGAATCTGTCTATTGATTCCCTCACGAATAGAATACAGGAAGCGATCTTCTAATTAAACCTCTTGATTCGAGCATGAATACAAAGAAATAGCTAGGTATCCAAAAGTAAACAAAGCTTTGGGGGAGAAGAAATAAGCATGACTAAATTATTATTAATCAAAAACTATACTTAACATCAACTAAACATACTCTTATATACACCCAAAATCCTAATTTATATTAAAAAAATTAGAAATTATCAAAAATACAGAACCCTAAAATTATCAAAAATGCAAATTATCAGTAATAAAATTACTCCGTTCCTGCATCACAGCATGCACCATGTTACTTACTTGCATGGCGGCGTCCAGCCACGTCCACAATATTAAATCCAACCTTAATGGCTCTTCCAAAAACCTCCTCGCCATTGTCGTGAAAACCTCCATCACTCCATGGCCGCCACCATCCTTCTTCTTCTTCTTGTTCTTCATCATTATCATCAGTTGTGGGCATTTGAGCAGATCCAAATACGCTTCTATGTCATGCACGCACATCGGGTAATTCTTCACGTCGAAGAAATCCAGCGCCACCTCCACCCCAAAGTGAGTGTAGTAAGCGCCGGCGCCGGCGCCCCACGGCAGCTTACTCGCTGAGCCCTCGTTCAGGAACATTCCCGGTAGCTTCGTCACCGGGTCGTTCGCGTTGGCCACCCGCAGCACCTTGAGCCCCAGCACCTCACACCGCCGCCGGAAGCCGGCGTTCCCGACCCGCGGCCCACCGTAGGAGTAGACCGTTACCGGCACCTCCTCCCCCCGCGATCTCCGGTTCAACCCCAGTTCGACCAGGTCGTACCCCAGAAGCACCGCCAAGGCGCTCCCCATGCTGTGCCCGGCCAACGTCACGCTCACCTCCTCCTCCTCCTTGTACTCCCCCATCAGCCGCGACACCTCCGCCAGCAGCTGCTCCCGGCAGCTGCCCCCATTGAACCGGCTGCCGGACTCATCCGACGTGTAGAGGCTCAGGAACCCCGATTCGACCCGCACCTCCGGCCGCGGCTCGGTCGGGTCGAGCCGGGCAGGCTCCAGCGCGCTCATCAAGTTGGCGAGCCACTCCGCGTGGGTGACCGTCCCGCGGAAGCACACCAGCACGTCGCGGCGGCCGAGACGGCGGACTGCTTGGTCCGAGGCGACCGCCACGTACCCGATCCACCGGCTGCGTCCGGTGGCCGCCGGGGTGGCGTACACGTAGCGGGTGACGACGTAGCCGGATTCGGGCAGGCCCACCTCGCGGAGGAGGCTCCGCTTGCCGTGCATGCAGTTGAGGTAGCGGGCGGACGCCGGGTCGAGGTCGAAGCCTCTGTAACACGCCGCCACCAGCTCGCCGTAACGGACGATCTCGTCGCGGAGGAGCGGACTCAGCGGCTCCACCATCCCGGCCCAGTCGCCCTCCCCTTGGATCTCTCGCCACGCGTCCGACAACGATGCCGCCGTGGCTGCAGGCTCCGGAGGAGTGGTGACCGCCACGACCTCCCTCTTAATCCTCGTCGACTTGACGGCGGCCGTCGAAGACGACGACGCTGATGGTTGAGCAAGGGCCCGCGGTCTGACGCTGAGCGGGGACGCAAAGGAGGGGGGCAGAAGGTGGGGAGCAGCCATGACGCCGGCCGGAGATGGAAGAGGTGGACGTTCGGCGAGATCGGAGAGAGAGATCAGCTTAACAGGCAACGAGGTCTGGAGCTGGTTGTTGAGAAATGATTCAAGTAGATATAGAAGGATTGCCGTAGGGGAAGAGGACAAAGACCATGTAACTAGAGAGAGAGTTGAATGTTTAAGCCGAAATGTTTTTTTTTTTTTTTTTTGATTTGTTTTAAACGT
>JBBPFQ010707244.1:0-14646 GCA_037974815.1 Kaempferia elegans | reverse complement strand
ATTTTTTTTAAATATGATTTATAAAACAGAAAGCTTTTCTGTTTTTGTATAAATTAAATCAATATATATATATATATATATATATTTTAAATATGATTTAGAAAATAGGAAATAGAATTTTTTTTTGTTTTTATATTTAGACGGGAAAATTTTTGGGAAGGCTTTTCTGTTTTTATATATATAAATATAGATTATTTAAAACTGTCTAATATGAGTTAGCATAATTACAACTGTTTAATGTTCAAAAATATTTTAGTTGTATTATTTTTAATTGATAAGAGCAACTCGTTTTTAATATAAGCCAAGGACTTTTTTCTCTGTATTTTATCTAAAATAAACTAAACTCTCTCCTCAGCGTCTTGTCTCCCGAGACGGAGACGGCGACGGAGCGCTGGCGAAACCCTAGTTCGATATCGGATAACTCTGCAACGACTTGGTTGGGAGGAGGTAATGCCGCCTCTGGCCATGGCGAAGAAGGCTCGACGGGAGCTCTTGGACCGGTGGAACGCAATCCAGGAAGAGGAGGACAATTCTTTGCCGTCCAGCGAACGGCCTGTCCTTCGAGTGAAGGAGGAATGGTTCGTTATGCCTCCTTTCTCTTTCATACTGGTTATCTTTTATTTCGATTCACTACACGCTTCTTTACTCGGCTTTCTAGGTGGAGAATTTTCCCCGACGAGTCAGGTAGTAGTTTTTGGTGCGATAGTTTAGGTGAATAAGTTCGTTTGTTCGTTTGCGTCAATTCAGTTAATGGGATATTCAGGAGCAGTATCTCAGCGCCTGGTTCTTGTTGAAACCGAACCTTTTGCCTCCAATAGTTGTTAAACGGAAAACAAGTGAATTTGGTTCATATAATGATGTTTGGATAGAGTTATCTAGTTGAAACCGAGCCTTTTGCCTCTAAACAGAAAACCCATAGAATGCTGCTTGGATTTAGTTTAAAATTTATTTTTCTTATTCTCCCTTGCTCACAAGAAGTTTTCAAATGCTCGTATTGTTATTTAGATATTGGATTCTTTATTTGAAAAATTTGTCAGTTCTAGAGTGTGCCCCATCAATCATTTGGAAGTCTCCACTACTATGTATATAGAAACAGATCGATATTATGTGTTATGAATACCAACGGTCAAGTACCACTGGTGATGAATAACTAGCATTGATTAGGAGATGCTAGACCACCATATCTCGTTGGATCCATTGACGGAAGAGAATCCATATTTTTTTAGAGATTTAAAGTAATATTTTGAATAAATTTGCTTGATTCCAATTATGGTTGCAAATCTTCTATGTTTATAAACATGGCAGACAAAATTATTTATTTGGACCAACTATAATGAAAATAAATTTATATAAACTCAGACCGTTTCTAATAATTGATCCATGGCAGACTAACTTTATATTAAAACTAACTAAAATAATAATATTAATATATACTTCGCCTAACCTAGAGTGCCAAAGACAATAAGCATATGAAGATTACTCCCCTATTCGAAAGTGTGCTCACACTTGAGTATAAATTTGGAAATACTTTGGTGCATGGTTTGAAATCTTGTATCGTGGCAGACGAAATGATCAAAATGTATCATTTCAGTAAATCGCCAAAACTTGATAACACTTGGCACAAGGTTCAAAATCTCGAGTTGTGTCATAGTTTTGATCTTTGGCCAAAAAGATATTGATATATTATCATGTCGATGCTTTGATGCATAGTGCTGGTGATAGATTGGAGGTTGAAGGAGGAAGGAGATGAAGTAAAGGAAGACGACATTGTCTATACTCAGTGGTATAGAGTTTTGGTAATTTATTAGAATGATATGTTTTGACTGCTTCGCCTGGCATGGTATAAGAATTAAAACCATGCTTGGCATAAACAATGTCACCTTCCTATCCTTTATTTCCTTCTTTAACTCCAATCCACTAGCATCACTATGTACTGCAATATCGACATGATATTGAAATAGTATTGTTCCAATCAAATACTAAAACTTTGGCATAGCTCAAAATTTTGAACTTTGCTTTGGCATTTGAAAAATAAATGATTTGGCTCATGATCTGGGTTTTGTCATATTGGGGGCAATGATTATCTTGTCACAATGGTTTGATGGGGAAATTAATCTTGTTACGATGGGGATGGTGGTGAATTTAGCAAAGTAAGATTGTGAAAGCCTTTTCTCGTTACTGTGAGATGCTGGGAAAGGGTAATGCTTGTTGTAGGTGTAGGGAGAAGGAACTGATGTATATTCTAAAAGTGAGTAGGACCCCAGTGCACAAAAGGGGATGTTTATTAGATTTTCCGAGCACATGACAATTTTTTCCTTTTAGAGGGTTGATAAGGGGTGAGAGCAACTACTATGAACATACATTTATTTTATATTTAGGGCTAGGGAAGAAGAGAATAAATGGTTTTTTAAAGCTACGTTTGGTTAGGTGTAATGTAATCAAGATTGTAATGTAATCAACTATTGAATGTAATGTAATTCATATTACATTACTACGTTTGGAAATATGTTGTATGTAATCATTGATTATAAGGGTGATTATATTATTTTGTTTGGTGTTCATTATTTTTTATAAAGAATGTAATTCGTATTATTATAAAATGACAAAAATATCCTGAGACTTATGGCGGCGGTCGGTGGGCGGCCGGTAGTCGGCAGTCGGAATGTAATCTGGTATGTAATCTGGATTATATGGTATTTGCCTTGTAATCCAGATTACAAAAGTTTATTAACTTTTGTAATCCATATTACATTACATTACAGGGTTAAATTGATACCAAACAAAGTAATCTGTAATCTGGCTGATTACAACCTACCAAACGTACCCTAAATGTATCATAGACGCTAGAGTTATGCCATTACTTGACATGCTTCAAAGAATGTTCAAACTCACATGAATTGCAATTATTCGATTATTTTCCACTTGTTTACCTTAAAATATAAGTCAACAACATCAAAAAGCCAATTGGATTAAAGTTCACAAAAATATTACAAGCATGTCAATTAATAATTACTACATAATTCCAAAATGACTGTATTTGTGATATCAACCTATATTTTTTAAGATTTGGTTTGATACTCCAATATATTTGGTATTGTAACTAAATTTTGCACATATTTGTAAATATATCTCGGATAATCACTGGGAATTAGACTTGAACTAACATAATTAAAATTGAAATAAACATATGTATGCAGCATAGAAGCATGGCTTCTTGCATTTTGGTATCACTTCTCTTTGCTTCTATTGGTGCTCCATTTGGTGGTTTCCCTTCTCTCTTTTGACTGATAGCGTCTTACACTTGAGTCTATGGTTTGGGTGAAGGGAAAGACACTTGTGCGAAATGAGGAGGAAAAATGAGAGTAACAATTAAAGGGGACAACCTTGGTGTGATTTTATTTTTGTGGCAAAACTTGGAATTGATTGAGTTTGTCAAGTGATTTCTTCCTAGGTGATAGATGAATGCTTTGCCCTTGGTTTGCTTTGATACTATGATGTTTCTAACAATCAGGATTGGGTAGGCATGAGCTATGACGGCTAGTATTTGTTTAGATGTTGGAGAATTCTAGATCTCATTGATTTCTTTAAGGGAATCAATTTTGCATCTGGTTAGAAGATTTTTTTATTGCACTTGATTGGTTCCATCATTTATGTAAACATTACTTATAGTCACTCTTGTAAACTTGGTCTAACTCCTATTACCTTGCTCTACAAATAGTTTATTTTGTACTCATGTTTTAATATTTTTTCAGGCTAGGGTATTTGTACATGATCGAAACAACATCGTCTTAATGTTGTATCGACATGCTGAGTAAGGTTTAAAAGGCAATTCGACACAGTATACGACCAGTCTATTGCCTAGCATCTAGGTAGGGACAGGCCGTCAATGTTAAAATAATACTAAGATAGAAGAGAAAGTTATATTAAATTAAAATTAACTAATATTGATTGATATATAACAATTATGTTCAACACAAGTTTATAATTACAAATGAATGTCCTAATTAATAAATAAATAGTAAAAACACAATAATTATGAAGCATTTTATCTTGCACATTGCAACCAAATAAAACAACCTTACAATTTGGAAAACAAATTTAGAGATTCTATGTGTGGAGAGATTTAATGATGAAAATGTGGAAAAAAAATCAGAAGAGAGAGAACACATATAGAAGACAAGGAAGAAAAGATGATCAGAAAATGACTCACAATTTGTGTAGGTTGTTGACATAGGTGAAAAAGAAGAGGCAAAAATCACATGGAATGAGAAGCTTCACCAAACAATAAGTATTGCGTGGGCTAACAGGGAAAATTAGGGTTACTTTCTAATATTAAATGAACCAACAATTTATTAAAAAAATTCTGTCCTTAAAAATGCTCAGGCCACTTCAGTGGATGAAGCCATTTTTTAAAAGATTTGCCTGACAATTAGGTGAAGCTTTCCCTTACCATAGTTACCTTGGCAGCTACCTTTTAAAAAATTGCTACATATACATACTGATGGCACGAATGAGGAGGATTAAATTAAAGAGGACCGGGTGGTGAATGTTGGCATTACTTGCCTTTTTGTGTTGTTTTCCAGCTAATGACATTTTTTTTTATCACAAGACATGCAGTACAACTATTTTAAAATGGTTGTTTAGTTAATTATAGGTATCTATAGATGCCAAACTACTTGCAACGTTAGTCCAATATGTTGCAGGGGTTTGTAACTGTTTGCACTTAGGTTAACGTGTGATCCTTTTGCAGTTATGTAGATGTAGCATTTGTGGTTGTATGCAAAAAGTAATTTGCCCTGGGCTCCTAAATGAACTGCAGAGAACTGATGGAAGACTCCTATTGTGATTTTAAATCTTTACGCAAACCTGTAATTAGAAGTAATTCCATTAAATTAATGCATGTTTGAGATGTCTAAGTTTTTTGCTTGAGGAAATTTGGGTAGATTGTATTGGGGTGAGTTTATTGGGTACCAGTTAATTTTCTTTTAGCAACTTTTTGGTTTGCATGTACTATTTATCTTCAATGAGTTCCCCTAATTGTCCAAGTTTGACTTGAATTCCAGGTTTTCAGATTCCTTCAACTTTTTGGTCAATTTACCAGAGGAAAGGCATATCTGGTGTGACTTCTCAGATCTAATGGTGCCTCTTTTGGAGACATTCCATAATTATTTCAAAGATACAAATTCTGATTCACCACTCAAGATTTTGTGGAAGCGAATTTCTCAAGAATTAGGTCACTGCACCCAATGTATATGTCAACATCATCATGCTCAAGAATATTACAATGTTGAATACGAAACAGATTCTGTTGATCCTCTACTGACTGTATTGCAATGCCTTGATGAAGAAAGGGTAACAGAGCATCTTAGAAATATTAATGCAAAAATTCGCTGCAAGGAATACAATCCAGAATCTCAGGGTGCAGAAATTGTTGGTGTGATGTTTGAAGTATGTTGTTTGTTACTCCATCCTCAATAGGTGCTTGTGGATTTATTGATTGCATTAATCAAGAATGTTTTTTATACCTTTCTTGCCCTTGTTTAGTTTTAGTGGAGTTTCATCCAAGAACAAAGTTTGCAATTGTTAACCAAGGAAAAGAGTTTGCATTGAGCTTTTATATAAATTAAATATCAAGCATCATTTATTACTTTTCTCTCTTTTTATCCCCTAAATTTGATGCAATGAGAAATGTGGTGCAAGTTTTATCTTTGCATTAGTTTTTCTCAAGCAATGCTTATTATTTTGGGTGACAAACATAATTAACTGATTTTATATGGATTTATGCATTTTTGAGCGTGTATTTGTTGCTATTTTGTATTTTGATCCATGATCTTTCTTAACATTTTTTTTGTTAATCATGAAATTTTATAACCTGCTATGTTTTCATTTTGCAGGTGCTAATGTTTCCTCTATTGTTGGATGACCAATTACTAGCTAATGAGTTTCAATTTTTTATTGAGGCAGTCGATGAGTCTCATGAAGTTACTCTCTCAAGCAATCAACAATACCCAGTAATTTTCTTGTGGTCTCTGTAATTCTCCTTTGCTACTTCATCATTTCTCTATTTACTAGCTGGACTTGGGACCTGGTTTCATCTCTTTTCAATTTCTCTTACTCTGATAGATGATTGTGTAAATATAACAGGGGATTTATGCTCTACTTTTTCTTAAAAGTGGGAGGGCTCGAGCAGTTGGGTTTCGTTTGGCTGGATGCATGGGAAAGCTGAGGTAATTTTCCATATTGATTGTTTGGGATTCAATTCAAATTTTTCTATTGAGATGCTAAACTTGATAGATGGCTCTGTTTGCAGACATTTAAGACTATATTAGGATGAGTGTGTATTTGCTTCCTTTACGGGTCATTATCTCACGTCAAAACTATTAGGCTTAACTAATGGAAACATAAATGCTTCAGCTGATATTTTTCCCTACGCGATTGACACAAAAATATAAATGATAAAGTATAGTTATCACATTTTCCTGTAAGCCAATGAAGAATAGTTAATAACAAAATGTAAAGAATCATAAACATAATTAGGAGCCTGGATATGCTAGCAGCATACAGATTTTTATATGGTCTATAAAAATACATATGTAGATTGCTGGTTTGCTCTTATCCAGTTATTCTGACAGAAGCACAAAAATATACTGTCTAGTCATCTTCTGGTATTCATGATGGCTATAGTATATGAAAGATTGCTATGCAAATACTAATAAATCCTTATCCCAACTTTCTTTATTTCACAAACATGTTTTAACTCTCTCCAACCTATTTCAGCTAAAAAAACTTAGTTTGTTGTATGCTCAAATGGTTTCATTATTATGTTTCCATACTGATTTGCAACTTCTTTTACAGGAAATCTCAGTCAGTTCTTTAATAAGAAATGCTCATTTAGTGCTTAGTATTGAAAGTTATGCATCGCACTGCTGTTGTCCATTACCATTGCTGCTTGATACTACAAATGATTAGCCATAGGATCATTGCCAATTCTTTTTTGCAACAAATTTTCCATTCAGAAATTTACATGATTGGAAACAGAATCATGATCATAATGTGTTTTACTATATCATTTTTAGAAGAGCAGCAGATCTAGAGTCTATCCAGACTTTATTACGAAAGTATATTGGGTTTCTTGAAGCAGATGTTTTGCCATCAGTCTCAGATATGCTAAGGCCAAGAGTGCAGCATGAGCGCATAAATGTATGGAATGGCTTTAAAACATTGTATGTGATTTTTTTATTGGATGCTAAATTAAGCTTCGCCCTTATACATTACATGCTTCATAAATTTATTTCCATGAATGTTCTTTATGTCAAACCTTTTTCGCTTTTATTTGTAGGCTTGGCTTTCTTGAGGCAGAAGCCCTTGAAGATGGGATACTGGAGAAATATCCTATTTTCTTAAGTATAGTACTTAACCATGTTAGTGATGACACAGCTGAGTTCTCATTTGCTGTTGCTTGCCTTAGGACACTATTTGAAATGCTTGGTCAGTATTTTGCTTGATTTTTTAATGTTAGAAAAGTTCGTAATTAGCATGAGATATGATGATGATTCATTGTGTTTCATTTCTAGGATGTAAATTGTGGTTGAGAACAACACTGTCTCCCAGTATGATGCGTAACACTCTATTGGGACAATGCTTTCACACTCGCAATGAGAAAAGTCATAAAGAAATATTTGATCTTTTTCTACCTTTTCTACAGGTTTTTCATTACCATCTTTCTATTTGGTACTGTAAATATTTAATTTTCTTACTTTGATTGACAGCAGTCCTTTCTTATTTTAGTTCAATTTCTAAATTGTTCTTCATTTTATAGCTAATTCAACCATCTGATTTGTGTTTAAATTCTTACTCCAGTCTCTTGAATCTTTGCAAGATGGAGAGTATGAAAAACAACGAAGGCATTTTCTTTATTTTCTTCTTCATCAAGTAACTCAGAGTAAAAACTTCAGCAATTTAATGAGAAAGAATTCTTGTAAGGTGGGCTGATCTCTAGATTCACATGACTTTGATCAACATTGGTTCCTTATTGTATTTGTTTTAATGATTCTATATTTGTCTTGTTTATTTCTCTACTTTATTCAGATTTCTCTTCTTATTGTACATCGTGGTTATTTGCTGAATCCTCCATGCCCACCTTCTGAATGCGCTCACATGTGGTAAGCAATTGGCAAATTTGTGCCTTTTGGTAATTGTTTCTTTCTGTAATAATTGTTTTAAGTTTTCTTTTCCCTTGACCTTGTACTATTTTTACGATTATGTATTCTATGAAAACATCTGCTCTGTTTCTATATTTATTTTCCAGTTATCTTTTAATTATCCAATGCTAAAGTTTTTGCTTCCCTATTATCTTATTTTAATAATCATTGTCATTTTAGAATTCTCATCTTACGTTTGTTCATTTTACTTCCCGACAACCTAATATTAATTCATAAACCATGAATAGTTGTCACCTTAGGGCGGTGCGGTGGTTGAGGTATGGGGTGTTGCCACATTAGGTCATGGGATCCCTTGATGCATCCGAGTATATTTTCCCCATGCCTAGCCATTGTACCAATGGCTAGTAGCCCCTCGTGTATTACCTCCTCCGTGTTGGCCTATAGACGGATTGATGGGAGTGCGGGAGGCGAGTAAATCGCCTTTTGCCACATAAAGCATGAATAGTCGGTGAAAAAAATCTAGGGCAGACTTTCTACAACGGGGCAAGGGATCAATTACCATCGGGAGCATGCCCTTGGGGAAAAAACCCCTCCCACTCCTAGCCAACTTGGTGGTTGGTTATAAGTTGACCCCGTAATTTACCTCCTTTCACATAACTGGGGGTGGGTTGTGAGGGACGCTTAGGGTGAGTGTAATCTCCTTTTGGTACAATAAAGTATGAACAATCGTCCCTGGGGTAATGACGCAATGGTTAGACCTTCCAACATATAACTAAAGGACCTAAGGTTCAAATCTCAACTGCGACGTACTGCAGAGGGTTTTCCCTTTAGTAAGAAGCGGACCTAAGAATGCTGGCCTAGTTTACCTGCTGGCCAATGGAAAACTTGTGTGAGATCGATCACCGATTAGTTGGTTTGAAGAGTTGGATGCCTGATGCCAATTTAAAAAAAAAACATGAATAGTAATAGTGCCCTAAAGCATATTTGAGTTAGTACTCCATTGGTAGACTTGCATCAATTGCATTGATAAAGCATGAATAGTCCGCCTCTTGGGCAATTGTGCAGCCCCAGGGCATCTCCTAAGGATCGAGTCAGGTTGATCTAAGAACATTGGGCTGATGGGCCGCCCGTTGCGCTTCCTGATTTACTTTGGTGGCCCATGAGAAACTTTCCTAGTGCTGGACCAAAAATGCAAAGCTTTCCACCTAGTACTGGATCCCATTTTGTGGGTTGCTAATAATGGCTCATGTTGGAACTAATGTCCTAAAGGTTTTTGTATAGAATGCACAATCATACATGGTTTATTTGTTTGTTTGTTTGTTTTATTTTGGTTTGTTTAATTCCTTTTCTCTTTTGAAGAATAAATTTTTATGTTCATCTCACCATTTTTTTTTTTGTCATTTTTGTATAATTTTACTATGATCACTATCCGCTAGTCCACCATATCTTTTGTTTGGCAGGGGTCCCTCTTTGGTCAACTCATTGATGGATTCATCTCTGCATTCCTCTTTGCGTCAGCCAGCATTTGATCTAATAAATACCATAATAGTTTCTGATGCGTCTGCTTTGGTTTCCTTGAAACTGAAAAATAGAACTTCAATTTATCAATCAAGCACCCACCAAGTTTTTGTTGTTGATGAGGATGAACAACTATTTTCTCATGATGTTGAAGACAAGGATGATAACTGTTGGAGTGAATTTAGCACCCAAAACAAACTTACCTCTTCTGAATGTACAGAATGGGCCTGTATCCCAATGTTATGGTTTGAAGTTCTAATTAAAACAACACCCTCTATGCTTCCTATATCCTTTTCCAAGGCTGTTTTCTGGGCTTTGTCTCACATATCATTATTGGAGTTTTCCTCTACGATGGAATTATCATCCTCCATTGAAGAATGGTTGTCAGTAAATGCTAGAGAAATTTCATCATCTCTTGGTTGGGAGATTCCTACTGGAACAGATGATGGTGGTGATGGGAAGGAATGTAGAAACTCTGTCAGGGCTTCATCTAGGATATTGGTTCTAACAAAAACGCTCAAGAGGTATATCAATATTCTGCTGATGAGAGATCCATACATTTCTTAACAGTTTGATTAGTTGGTGATACAATGTTTCATGTGATATGGGTGTGTGTCAACAATAATTTTCTTTATCTCCTTGCTATTCTCTATCATGTACACTAACTGATCTCTAACACTTGATTAGGTTTGCTGGCCATTTTGTATTGCAAGTAGAGCAACATGAACTTCATAAGCAGTGGACTTGGATGCCAAAAATGGCTGAGAGCTTAATACTTTTGATTATAAATCCGGATGATGTAAGGGTTCCAATTTTATTTTAATTTCATGAAGTCTTTTTATTCATTGTGGTAGAGATGCATTCTAGGATCGGTGGGAGAGAATCATACTAGTTCTATGCTGGCATGTTATGTTGGTCAGCACAGATTTACATATACAGAGTGACTTGTAAAAGAATCCATGCTAGCTGCTAAACAATGGACATAAAGAATTGGAGCACTAGTCAGCATGGAGTCTTTTACAAGTCAAACTTTGTACATGTAAATCTGTGTCGACCAAGAATAACCATATATGACTTAGCACTAGGAATACTGGCTTTCTTCCATGATGTAAAACTGAATAAATGTAATGTGTTTCCATAATACAAAAATTGATGAAATAATTCAGATGAGTTGACATAAAATTTCTATCCGAGACATCTTGGTCTATTATTTAATAAAAGGAGATAGTGACTAAGATGTGATAGTTTGTTTTGTGAGATTGTTGAAAGAAAACTTTTAAGACTGGTACACCCCACTATACTTAATAAATCGAAATGTTGGACTACTAAAGCAATATGCACAAAATATTAATTTAGTAGAGATAAAAATGCTATGATAGATATGGAATTCTGGAAAGGATAAAATAGAAAAATACTAATATCCAAGAACAATTTTATATTTCTATGTTAAATATGACAAAATGGACTAAGATGCTATAGACATATTTAGATGATTATTTGATTCTATAGTTACAAGAATTGAAGCTATAAGTGGGAGGTGTAATGATAGAGGAAGACCAAAGAAATAATTTGTTGATTTTTTTTTAACATTTGCCATAGTTTATGCCGGCTGACAACCTAATGCAACCCTCCTCCTTTATCCGGGCTTAGACCGTCCATGAGTGGAGTTAATTTTTTGATTGAATAAAAATAATTTAATTGCTTTTGCATAGAGCTTAATGGAGGATAATATCTGAGTCTTACTTAAAATAGTTGGGACCATCATTTGAAATCTCATACAATATTCAACAAAACTTGGCACACATTGCATAATGAATTGAAATAATAATTGTTAATTTTTTTGTAACTTGTGTTCATACAAAAACAATGTAACTTGTACCATTGTAGATGGACACAAATTGTCTTTCTTATTCATTTTCTTATTCACTTCCTCCTTCCACCTCTAATTTTCTATTGGTACCACATTTTGGAACACTGACATGACACCAAAATAATATCGTTTGAGTCAGATCTAAACTCTAGCACAATACGATACAATTCAAGATTTTGAACTTTGGTTGGAACAAATAAAACTAGATGATGATAACCATTTCGGTGCAATATGTTGCTTGACCTAGCTCCTAAATTGGCACCAAAATAAGATAGCAGAGTTGAGAAAGAAGACAAAATGGAAATGCATAATTCTCGTATGTTGTCATTATCTATGTTCTAGATCCATCTAATCTTTATCATCCTCTCCAACCTGTATTTTTCTTAACTATTTGAGGTTGGCTACATGCAATATCAAAATAAATGGTGATTTTAATATAATATATTTTTTGAAGGCATATCCTTACATTATTTTCATCCTTTTGGTTAGGGTATAAGACAAGTTGATAGAGTTATATTGGAACATGTTTCAAGGACTCAAGGTTTGACTTCAGGGCTTCAGTTTCTTTGCTCTAGTGCTACTTCAATGTCTGCTATCTTTTCTGGGTTGAGATTTGTGTTGCAACAGGTATTCTTTGAAATGACATGTCCTTTTTTTGGCATAATACTCAGAGATCTGCTTCAATTGACAGACCCCATCTATATTTATGAGTAGAATTTGTTTTTTATGGTCCTTATGCAACTTTCAATTGACAATCTGGCATTTCAATTATATACAATACATTATAGTAATTATGCACTAAACTCCTTTTCTAATGTATTAGAAATAAATTTGTCACATCAACTTGCAATGTGTTAATGATCTGGTAATGCATCAAAAATGTATTTCAATGTCTAACATGTATCTAATCATTGAAAATAGTGATACTGTCACACCAATAGTAAAACTTTTTGTCAATTTGTTATGTATTCTAGTTGCAATTTATCAATTGAAAAAAACTTCACCTTGGTATGGTATTTTTTGATCAATTTCTTTGAAATCAGTTGTCATGCTACTGCCTTTCTTTTGTTTTTTTGTTTTTTGTGATTTTATCTTGACATCGATTGAAAGGCCACAATCAAATAAAATGAATGGTGAACTTGCTATTTTTCAGATAATGGATAGTCCACATCCATATTGTTGACATGTTGACATGTTGCTTGCAAGAGTTAGGTTTGCTTCACAGCTAACTTGGATTAAGAAATGAGAAATATCTCTTAAGATTTACTTTACAATAAAGCATGCAAATTTATACCAATAAGTCGATAGAAATTTTATTAGCTTTGTATTATCTTATTTTTCATATCCAACGTAACGAAAGTTGAGTGTTATTCACTCATTATTAGGATGCTTTCATTTCTTCCTTTGAAGATTGTATTATACCAGTCAACAAACCCCTGATGCACATAATAGATAGTTTAGAACTCCTATGTCTTGTTTACTTTGGAACGCGGATGAAGGAAAGAATTGATCGTTTACCTAAAACTTTGTTTTGCCTAATTTTGGGTGGACTAAAAAATGGGGAAAAAATAATTTGCGTACAGATTATGAATCCATCCATGGATCAATTTTTCATCATATTTTTGTCCACTGAAATTTAGTAGAATTAAATTTTCATCCTTCTTGCAGCAACTCCCTTGATAAACTCAAGTAACCAACAACCATCATTAAAAACATTTCATTTTGGGTGGACTAAAAAATAGGGAAAAAATAATTTGCCAAAAGATTATGAATCCACACGTGGATCATTTTTTTTTTTTTCCATTTTTTTGTCCATCCGAAATTAGGCAGAATGGAGTTTTCATCCTTCTCACAGCAACTCCCTAGCTGAACTCAAGTAACCAACATCCATGATTTACAACATTAACGATGAAATAGCGGGTGAGAGCTTGCTACTACCTGGCCATGATTCACAACAATGGAGTTTGCAAGCAGATAACTTGGCCGCAACAATTCACGATTGCGCCTCAATGACGAAGCGACCTAGTTGTGGTTCATGGCTATGGTGGTCACAATTCTTAGTTGTAGAGGTTGTGAGCTCACGGCTAGATCCTTGAAAGACCCATTTGGCCATGAGTTGTGACTCCTTACAGTGGTTGTCGTGAGACCTATCTTCCATTCTCCGTTTTCCTTCTCACGTTCCTTCTTTTCTTCCCATCTTTTCCTCTTCTTTCTCTTCCTTTCTATGGTGTTATTTTTTACCCGTGAACAACAACAATAATGACCAAGCCTTGTCTCACTAGGTAGACTTGGCTATATGGATCCTCCTATGCCATTAGACTCTTTTTTGTACTATATTATCATCTATATTTAATTTTTTTAATCGTTGCTAATCAAGTGTTCTTTTGCCTTCATCTTCTTTGGTTAATGTGCGTATTTGTTATAGTTTCACATTGCCTAACTGGAGCATTTATTGGCCACCTAAGTATATGTCCATATCATTTTAAATGTTTCTCTTAGAGTGTTCCCACAATAGGTGTCATCTCAATTTTTTCTCTAATATTCTTATTTCTTATCCGCCCATCCTCATATGTTCGCATATACATTTTTATATCCTCATCCTTGAGACTTTTCTTCTACTCAACATTCAACCCCATATAAGATAGTACAGTTTTGTAAAACTTGCTTTTAATCATTAGAGGTACCTTTTGGTAAAAAAAAATTCAGATGTCCACCTCTACTTGTGTTTTATGTAAAAATGTCTCTATCAACTCCATTCTTTTGCAAAAACGATTCTAGATACTTAAATCTCTTAGTTATAAGTAATTCACCATCTTTTATCCTAACAGTTTTGCTACGTATAATACTACAATTTCCCTACGATAGTCAAATTAAATGTATTTAGTATCCATACATGATTAGACATAGCAACTAAACATTGAATACACATAATGACACTAATCTCATAGGAACTAAATACAATGAGAAAGTCTTCATCTTGTTTCTTTAAAAGATCTACTAATAGTTTTGTGCATGGAAAGCCATGATCAGTGATTGAAATATTGTTTTGTTTCGGGCGGGATGGTTTTTACTGTTTCGACGCGAGAGGGAAACCAC
>JBBPFQ010707036.1:0-14648 GCA_037974815.1 Kaempferia elegans | reverse complement strand
CTTCATCAATTGAACCATAGTCATTGGATCAAAGATCTATTAAAGGCAGATATTGTCTCTCTGCCGTTAAATACGGTGCAAAACTCAAAGCACATCTTCTGCCATCATTACCCAAGGAAAGAAATGATCACCCCGTCCTTTTATCTGACGTGACCTCAACATAAGACAAATGATAGTACACCCTGTACTCGACCCAACACTTACAACGTCACAAAAGCATTAAATGTGTATCACACCTCATTAAGGTCATAACACGCTACATTTAATGCATGTTCTCTCTCCATTATTTAAAGTGTGCTCCACATTAAATGCAAGAAATTTACACTGTTTACATGGCGTTAGTAAAGTAATCAGTGGTTACTTTTCGCTCATCCAGTCATTCAGACTTTGTACCTCCTTCGACTAGACTTGATGGGAAGGTTTGTGATGTGGTGGAATGGTCAACCTCCATGTGTTTTCCACAAAGTCAAAATATCTGCCTACGTGAATGGAGAGTCAAGTCAAAGATAGACCGCTCAGAGTATGCCGACTGAAAACTCTCCCGACCGAGATGGATATTGTTTAGCCGACCGCGATGATGTTTGATCAGGTTCACCGTGTTGAACGGGACAAGGATCGCTCAGTCGACTGGAGCGAGCTCGCTCAGTTGACCGAGACGAGGATTACCCTCTTGACCGAGACGAATATTGCTTAGCTGACCAGGATGATGATCGGTTAGGCTCACCCTACTGACCGAGGTGAGGATCGCTCAGCCGACAAGGATAAGGACCGCTCGGTTGATCGGGACGAGGATTGCTCGACCATCTTAAATGTTCATTCGTGTTTACTCTCAAGCGGCTATAATGCGAGCCCCCGATCGAGTATGTCTAAGTATTCCTGAGTAGTTATACCTTAGGTGAGCGGTTCCATTAGGCTAATAATCTTTGGTAAGCAGAAGAAGCATACTAACATTTAATCAGTTGAAGATGAAATGTCAAGGGTGTTAATATTCATTAGGTATTAATGATAATCATTATTAGGCATTAATGATAAATCATTAATAATCATTGAAACACCCAGGAGGTGTAAAGCTGATAAGATAAATAAATGAAGGGCCATTAATACAGGGAAGATAAGAAGACATCGAGGATAACATAAAAGGAAAAGTCAGCAGGCTTTTTTACTTTCTTAAAAAAAAAGCTCTCAACTATCTCCTATTTTCACTTTATTCGCCTCCTTTGACTAGTTCTAACTTGGACATTGGAGTGGCAACGATGACGCATTTCAACACCATTTTAACTCTTATTTTCAGTCTATTGTTCTCCAGGTTCTCCGAGGGCGATGGTTCCTCTCTTCATTCTCCTTCATCTGGTGGTTTTAAGTGGCAACAGTCAACGCATTTGCACGTCAACAGTGTATCTCCCTCCAATAGTCTTGGCGCGGAATTAATTAGTAAATACAAGTTAATATTATATTATAGTAACTACGAATCATACATACTGTACAAAGATAATTTATTTTAATCAATATTATATTCTACAATCACATGATCATAGTTGCTACATATGTATAATTGTAACAACTATATATTCATAATTATTATAGCTATGAATTCATAATTATTATAATTATATAGTAACTATGAAATCATAATATTTATTATAATTCTATAATAGCTGTAGACCATAATTGTTCAAATAAGTTTTTAACAAAATGTAAAATATGTAAAGATTGACGAAACACTCATAATACATAATAAATAAAAAAGAAACTCTTTAATAATTCCAATAACATTTTAATTTTTATCCTAAAATTAAATCCCTCAACAATATGATATTGTTCATATTAGGGTTAAGCCCTCTTAAATTTTCACTTAGAGCTAGGATACTCCCCACCATAGATTTGGACTATAAGACTAGTATTCTCGTCATGGCTTGATTTGGACCATGGGATACTATTTGTTATAATAAAAAAAATTTATATATTTCCATAATTGTATGATATTATCAATTTTAACCTAAACCCTTATTGATGTATGTTTATCCTAATGGGGATATATTTCATCTTTTAAATTCATAATATTTTTTATTTATTTTAAATATAAAATTTTAATTGTATTCCTAATAGTATCATTACCTTTTGAATGGAGATATTTTACCTTAGCATAATGACAGTTGTATGAAAAAATAAATCAAATGAAGTATTTTATTAAAAATTATTTGCAATACTTATTACAATAAACATAGATACCAATTACATCTATCCGTGAGAACTCAACGTTCTAAGTCAAAATTGCATGGACTGTCTAGCTCGAAGTAAAATCAATGAAGAGAAGCAAAAATAGTTGAAGTGATCACTAGAAGAAAAGAGAGCCACAAAATCATTCATCGTGAAATAATATTGACAGTTTTGGGGTTGCATATTGACAATTGTGAAATATGGGAGGTGTTTTTTAAAATGCTTTTGCCTGGTTGACCACGTGCCTCGCATGATCTGTCGCGTCCGTCAAAGTAAACGGACAAGACCAAGCTCGATTGTGTTCATGCTGCGGTGCCACTCTCCTCCCAATTCCACACCAACCTCGCTCTCCAATGGCGATCTGCGCGGCCGCGATCAGATTGCCCGTTGGCCACCGCCCGGTTGAGGGACGGGTTCATGTCCGAGTCGTCGCTCCCTCGTTGGGCTGGCAACCGAGTAGGTCGGAAGCCATGGTCATCACGGCGGCGAGGAAACCCATCGAAGGAGTCGGCGAAGAGCTCAACGCTGCCGCTGCGCAGAACATGGACTTCGCCCCCGCCCGCCGTCGCGTCCGAGATGCCTTCGCCGATGTCCAGTGCCGCCTCGACCACTTCTTGTTCAAGGTGCCCCTTCGCATAAGATCCTCCTGATCCCCACCGTGTCTTTGCTTTGGTGTAGATGGAATCAGAAATATTTTGGTCTTTCTATTCTTTTATTCACTTTTCATGGGGATCTTAGTCAGTGATTTGATGTATTATGTTTTTTGTTTGTTTGCTTGCCTTCAGATGGCTCCGACTGGAATCCAAATGGAGGAGGTGAGTATTTTTTTTCAGTTATTAGCTTGCCAAGATTCCAACATTTTCGCCCACTTATCTGGAGCTTGAGAAAGATTCTATTTTTTTTTTCCTTTTCTTCAGAAGACTTGCACAAGTCTCTTTTACTGTATGGATGTCTTTGCTTGTACGTACCTGGTAAACTTTAGATTGTGGCAGACTTATCTCATTAGCCGTCCTTTCATTCTTCAAACTCACAATGTCGAGGAGCACAGAGTACTGATGGGTTTCTTCTGAAAATTTTGAGTTGGAATCTTATCTTCAACATCAGTATCATTTAGAATCTTATGTCTGCGTCTAAGATATTACCGGAATCATCTAGATTTTTCCTGAATTCTCTGGTTTCTATATGGACCATTTGTATGAAATTTCAAAAGAAGTCCATTCACTTATTTTAAAATCAGATCTGATTCAGTGGATCATGCTAAAAAATTATATCCAAAGTTACTGCCTTTTGTTTTAAGTGATTATGGACTTAATGTTTGAAGAATATGCAATGTAGAGATTAATGCATTTTACTTTTGCTGCATTGTGCGGCAGAGGTATGAAATAAATTCCAAAAGAGTGGAGATATTCTGCAAGAGCTGGTTGCCGAAGCCAGGTAGTGCTTGCAAGGCTGCCCTCTTCTTTTGCCATGGCTACGGTGACACATGCACATTCTTTTTTGAAGGTCGCAAATGTTTGCAACTGTAACTGTAACATTTCAAAAGTGTTTCTCTTGACTAGTATTCTAAAGAATTTTTTTTTTTTCAGGTATTGCAAAGAGGATTGCGGATGCAGGCTATGCGGTCTTTGCTATGGACTATCCTGGCTTTGGCCTCTCGCAAGGCCTGCATGGATATATTCCCAGTTTTGATGGATTGGTTGACCAAGTCATTGAACAATATGGCATCATCAGAGGTCGATATAGTAGATAGGTTTTGATATGTAGAATCAATAAGCTAATCATGGTGCTACTATTTTGGCAATGTTCAGCTATGAATCGGGTAAAAGAACTGAATCACTTCCTATTGGGCCAATCCATGGGTGGTGCTGTTGCTCTTAAAGTCCACTTAAAGCAACCGGATGCATGGGATGGGGTTCTTCTTGTAGCCCCTATGTGTAAAGTAAGATCGTTTGTTCATTGAAATAACCACTAAAATGTATGAGTTCATTTAAGCATTCAATAACTGTCAATAATTCACCATGTATTGCTAGTTTATGTCATCTTGTCATTTCATTGTGACAACAAATTCAAATAGTATATGCAGAGATTGGGAATCACATATTTTTTGTGGTTTCAAAGATTTCAATGCTGGTTATATTATATATTAATATTTGAGTGGTGCTATAATGCCTACCACGTTAGTTCCATATTCAAAGGGAAAAAAAGAACTGTTTTGGAGAGTGAACTGAAAGATTCTTAACCTTTACCAGACAAATAAGAGCCTCCTGAAGAAAACAATGAAACTTAAAAGGTAGTATTTCAATAGAATTGTTGAATAAAGCTTGGTGCTTGTTCATAATGTGAGTATTTGTCCAAAAAAAATGAGGCAAATGAGAGTATGTATCTGGGCATTCCAAAAAGATGTCTAGTATTTTGTTAAATTTGCTTTCCTATTTTAGGTAGAATATACCATATAGCTAAATAATAGCTTTATCAGTTCTTACAGCATATCGTATCCCATAAAGTTGTACTACCCTTTAGAACTTGAGAAAAAGTACCTAAATTTACTACAGGTGACAAAGCTAAGTTTTTTGTTTGACGCAACAAGCGATTAGAGAGGTTACAGCTGTAACACAGCTGAAAATTTTTCTGTGAGATTTAGTAAAACCCACAACATAATATTATCTTGCATTTTGAATTTATTTTTAATCTTTATAATTGTTTTTTTTTCTTCTTTTAACTTGTATTAAAAGTTGGAAGCACAGGAATGTGGAATTGACTAATGCTCTAAACATTCTTTGTTAAAAACTCATGCATTCTTAGAGGATGCTCATTTGATGAATTAGTTGAAGCAATAAAAAGGGATTTGCATTAATGTTATTGATTAGTAGGTTGATTATATAAGACTCTTGCTAACCATTGGATAATTTGGCTCATGTTCAAGTAATGATCTCAGGTCCTTAAAAATTATGAATAGCGTCATCATTGGGATTGAAGGTACTAGCTAGTGGAGCTGGTAAAACCGTAGGTGGTATTACGAGATTTTGAGATAAAATCCTCCATCATCGTCTACTTGGTTGTGTTTGAACCCTTTTTTTCTTCTAAAAAAGTGTATATAGGAAAGGAAAAAGGAGAAAATCAATGTACTTTTGATAAACATAGGATAAGATCCTGTTCTATTGACCACATTCAGATACCTATGAGAAGATAGTTGTTTAGATATCTTACTCAACAGTCCCTATCCGACTACACAAGCATCTCAAGTATTGAAGCCGTTTTCAGCCACACAATGTACTGCTTATTGTATTAACAAAATCAGCTATTATATGTCTAATATTAATATTTCAAACTCAAAATCCCTGCTATTTGCTCAAGAGGATTAGCAGCCTTGCTGGAATTCTCCTGTGGGAATAAGATTGAATCTGAGCATGATTTTTTGAAATTTGTTAATTTTTTCTTAGTAAATCTTCCTAATATTATTTTAAAAGTTTGAACATGGTATTTTGCACGTGGCAATTGTAACTAAATAAATATGATGCTTGATTGCAATATGGGATTATTATTATTTTTTCATATCTTCTCAAACAAATGTTGAAATGCTGAATAGCTGATCTTTATTTGGACTCTTGGTTTTAGTCTTGTGTGTAGTGAAACAATCCAATATAATTCATTGTACTATCTTGATCTTTCTCGTGTGAATCTCTCAATTCAATCTTAACTGTTGAAGTGGTAAGATTGCAGAAGAAGTGACACCACCTGGACCAGTTTTAAAGGCATTAAGTCTTATGTCATACATTCTACCTGAGGCAAAGTTGTTTCCCCAGAAAGATCTAGGAGATCTAGCATTCAGAGATCCCATGAAAAGAAATACGGTTAGACTTGTACATTTATTATTCAGCATGTGATCTATAATATTTTAATTCAACACTTAGTTTTAGATGTCTTGTCTGGTCATTGGAGTGTTGTATGTTCTTGTTCTCTTGTTTATTGAATTTGTTTTCTGTTTTATATCATTTGATCTCGATCTCAATTCTGGTGGCTTTTCTGGGAAAAAAGAAATAAATTTTTTTTTCATGTTTTTGTTAAGTTGACTTGAACAGCATCTGAGTGTTTTTGATTATCCTATATAATGACTTCCATATCAAATGATTGTGAAAAATCTGAATGCTCATTTACTAAATTAATTAGCTTGTTGGATATATCAAATTAGACACCTTTTTTCCGGATTCTTTTTTTTTTTTTTTGTTTAATAATGTTGTGTCTCAACTTTTTTCTGATGTAACTGATTTTGTTAATTGGTTACATCTCTCTCCTGAGAATTTTTCTGACAATAGAAAACTATTGTCTATGATTGCCATATTTTTCTTTACTTTGTACTATTTCTCTTAAAAATTGTTTGCCTGGAGACGAATGATTTTTCAGGCGGAATTCAATGTGATTTCATATTCTGACCAAATGCGGCTAAGAACAGCTGTTGAGCTAATAAAGGCTACACATGACATCGAATCACAACTGGACAAGGTAATTTTTTTTACTTTTCCTTCAAGATTTCTTTTACTTGAATATTTGTCATAAACATATTCCTTGACTGAACTTGCAAGCTACTGCATCTGTAGAAAAAAAGAAAAAAGCTTGTAAATTATATAGAACCCTCATCAGGTTTGATTGTTGAAACTTCCCAAGTATCTAATGTAGTTTCCCTGCCCATTAATAAACTAACTCGCACTTAATAAGTCATCCATGGTACCCAATAATGTATATTTAGAGACTAGGAAACTAATGCATTTACTGTTTTTCTCTATCAATGTCAGCGTGTCACTAAACCGCCCGTGTCGGTGATGTACGCAAATATTGATCAATGCTTACATCCAAAAGGGAAATATACTTAGTTACTTACCTAATCCCCATACTTCTTTTCATTTGATAAAATTCTAAATTGTCGACTTGTTTCTGTTATTATATTTGCCATTAGCATGTCTGACACAGGACTAGATCAAGTCAATCATGATTAAATGCAAAAACAAGTTTCTAAACTGACCCCAGCAAATTTCTCAGGTTTGTTCGCCATTGCTCATTCTCCATGGGGCCGCGGACAAAGTTACAGACCCAAAAGTTAGCAAGTTCCTCTACAGCAAAGCTAGCACAAAAGATAAAACCCTAAAGTTGTACGAAGAAGGCTATCATGCCATCCTAGAAGGAGAGCCAGACGAAAGAATCGCAAGTGTTATTCAGGACATTATATCATGGCTAGATTCTCACTCTGCAATGAATTAATTCATTGTTTCTTGACGCATGTAAATTCTTCCATGTTCCATCTTTTTTTTTCTTTGTTGGCCTAGGAACAGGTTGGTAGACGTGTTAAGGATGAGCGAATCGTCTTTTGCCACATGTTTTATCCTTTCATGCTTTCAATAGAATTGATGACTTAATTTGTCACTGGCCGTTCTGTTTACACAATGGCTGTGGTACCCGGTTTAACATGCTTGTGATTGCATTTAATGTTCTTCCTTTTCACCATCTGAGTAGGTTTTCTATGCTGTCTCCTTTTTTTACCTGTGTGTTCTACAATATATTAAGAATCGAAATAATTCCTTTATTGAAGATAATCATCCTATATTCTGATACAATCATTCTACTACAATGGCAGAGTATGTATTAGGAACAATACTAATACTTGTCACCTATATTTTAGAAATTCTGAGATCGATACTGAGATGCGCTTGAGCTATGATTGTCATCAGAAATATGATTTCATCTTGATAATCACATTGATCAGTGCCTATCTATTCATACAAATAGAAGTTCACCTAGATAGATTTAGCCACAATTTTACCATCAGCAAGCAAGTAGGTCGCACATTATAAACTGCATTGAAATATCACTACACTCACAATCTTAACAAGCTCTGGAGACATGACCATCTCTCTCATGTCTAATTTATCAATGAAAGCAATATAAACATCACTCCATTCAGGCAACCACATTCACATGTAGGAATAGTCCTGTAAATAACAACCGCCTCATGGCTTAACTTGCTGGATTAGCGCGGCAATTTGGCCTTTACAAGCTCAGCTGCTGCCCGTGCAGCCGCAGATGCACGCTCGGCAGAAGCAATTGCAGCTCGTGCTCTCTCCAGGATATCTGATGAGCTTTGAGTGGATTGTGATTTTTCATAAATCGATAGCGCTTCAGTTTGACTATTTACAACATCCACCGCCACAACATCCGCTGAAGAGACTTTGCTCGTTTGAGCGGAGAGATTGGGTGAGTTAGTGACCTGACAGGTCAGGGACTGGGTCACTCGATCATTTTGGTCCTCTAAGGCAGCGGATGCGGGAACTCCTTCCTTCGGCGAAGTAACAGATCTCTCAATCAATCCTTGTGAATTTGTAGGATTCAGACCACCCTGCATGTAATATATTGTCAGATACCAAAGAATGTTGATCTCCTTCTTCCCCAAAGAAAGACCATAACTTAGAAGAAAAGCATATATATGAGAAGCATTTACTGCATGCTTTCTAATGTCTTGTCAGAGAGAAAAAAAAAATCAATTTGATCTAATGATTATATGTTGAAGGAAATCATCAATTTGATTGAGAATTAACGACTGATGATTATGTCACTATATGTATTACTCGTGTCCCCTTAGGGCGGTGCAATGATTAAGGAGAGATTACTATATGAGGTTTTGAGATCAAAATTCGGCGTATCCGATCATATACCTTTCTCATGCCTTGACCATTTATACAAATAGCTAGTAGTCATCCATGATTTTCCTCCTCCATGCTGGCGGGGGCGCTGGGCCGAGCGAATCACTTTTTTACTAAATATGTATTACTCGCAATTTGATATATCGTTTAAAACTGTGATATATGGGATGTATAACTAGTAGCTGAAGTTGAAATAATAACTTAAAAAAGCAAAATCATGTCAGGAAAAGAGAAAGGAAGCTCTACAAGAGGCATCAAAGATCAAAATAATTTTTGGAGGTAAAAATAAAAGTTTGGACAATAGATTATTTTCCACTATTTACCTGTGAAACTAAAGGAGCCCCAAATTCGATAACTGCTGGAGGGGTGGTAGCTCACAGCGGGAGGAACCTCACTGGGGTTCACTGAGGATTGCTAAAGGAGATGGAACGAGGCTTGAGCAAAGGGAGAGGAGGGTACTCACCGAAAGGGCTATTTCACATTTCCAGTAATCAACTAAATATTTTCTGTTGACCAAAATTTGATAAAAGTGAAAGTCATTTTCTCCTAAAAAAACATTTTTGTATTGAACTAACATATTTTCCATTGACTAATAATTTTACACTATGCCATATATTGGAAAAGGAAAACAATTTTCATAGATCAGAATGTTATGCAAAACAAGTGGACTCTAAACCACAACTACTGTAAGTCTTAAGTTGGAAAGACAATTAATCTACGTAGATAACAAGCCTTAAGTTGGAATTCGTGGAACTTATATACTGCGAATCCATGTGGAGTCATATGGTTAATAATAGCCAAGTCTTAATGATCTTAGGAGATGATTTATAATAAAATGATGAAGAGATCATAAAGCTAAAATTATACTTTACCAGTAAGTCTTCATGTTTTTTACAAAGCTCCGCTTCAGTGCTTGATGAATCCCAATCGAGATTGTACTCTTGAGCTATCACTTTCAAAACCTTAATCTTCAGCTCTGCAGGCGGAGCTTTCACTGAAAGTTTCTCAATTATCTGAAAAAGTTATAGCAGAATGCTAACTATAAGATGCAAAATAAGCAACTAGAAGATAGACCGTGTTCCTTACTGTGCGATTAACGTTGCTTTCTGGCCGCAACTCAGATGCTGCTGCAACAAACTCCTTTCCATATTTTGTAGAAAATAAATTCCTTAAGTGTAATAATTCTGGCAAATCAGAACATCTGGGTGAAGCAAAGATGATAGTTGCCACAGCCTCCTGCAATTCTATTGGGCAATCCCTGTTACGGTCATGTAAAAATTATATGTCAAAAAATGTCTATCGCGAATAGAATAACAACGCAATGAACATTAAATGAGTTTGAACAAGTTCAAATGGGTGTTCAGCAAAGACACAGTTGCCATGTATTTCTCGTCATCGTCTACCTACAATTCCTGCATTTAGATTTGAAATAAAAAACCGCTCTCTTTATACATGTGCATTATTTATAAAACAATAGGTCATGCTGAAATGTTGTAAGGTAAGAACGTGAGGATAAGTTGTATAACAGAAATTGCTTAACAGTGAAACTAAAGAAAGACAGCCTCCCCATGACATGTTGAGTTGCTAACATGCAAGATTTTCTTCTACGTTCTTTCCAAACAACTGTTACATTTTAACTCGATGCAAATTGCAATCTAAGTTGTAGGCTGAAACAGTAAAACCTTACCTAGATCGAACTACATTTCAGTAGTTTAGTTGCTCTTGGATAGGGTTCAGTTAGGTTCTATATAAATTGACTAAGAAACAATTGCTCTTGCTCCCCCCAAAAGATCCTTAGCAAGCAATAAAGGCCCACCAAGTTCACAACCAGTCAAAAAGCAGTTTGACTATATTGACCGTCTGCTTGGTTGATAGCATATGCTGCAACAGCCACTGTACATATGTGTGAAAAGCTTTTGTTGGTACTAACTGCAGTGTGTATCTTTGACTTGCATAATAACATCAGTTGCATATCGTAGCAAACCATTATGATAGGAGGTGTAACAACGAATAACTAAATACAAACAGCAAGTGAATCACTTCATGCCATTCTTGATCTTTGATATCGGAAGCTTAGGCAATAGAAAATTCTATATTTAAATTGAAAATGTTGACCAAGATATGTGCAATCAATATGAGGACCCATATATGATAGCTATAACGCCTAGGAAAATAAAGATGACTAGAATGATAGAAAGAAGCAACAGTAAAAAACAAGGTTCATCTCAATTTAAATACAATAAAACTAAGTACCTTTGTGCTTCAAGAATTGGAACACGCGCAAGGACAAATTCACAAAATAGTTCTATGATCTCATAAGCAGCCAGTATATTTTGTTCCCGGATAATATACTCCACCTAAAAATATGCATATATCAACAGAAAATAAAACAGATTTTCCAACAAAATGAAAAATTAACAAAATAATTCAGCTTATGTAATTATGCACTTACTCTAATTCGAGCTATGGCTTCCTGACCGGTCTGTATATATTGAACAATCTCTTTATGCATTTGTTTGAGCTGCAACTCTCTTTTATTTCGAAGCAATTTTATACGTGAAATGGCCAGATTCAAGCAAGTTTTGCTGCACCAAGTCAATGCTCCAAATGATAAAGAGGCATATCTAATAATGTTAATCCTTGATGAATACGGTTTTGTATTTATTAACAAAGAAAACCCACACACACACAAATTAGGATTTCTTTTAGAATGTTTCCAAAACCTCTTCTAAGCTACTATGAACTAGATATTAAGTGTGATGTAGGATCCAGAATGATAGGCTTCATTAGTTTTGACATTTATTTGAGCTGGAGAATTATTATTCGAATTTCATTCTCCCCCATCTAGCAGTTTTTCAAGCATCCTAGAGTAAGCTTCTGTCATTCACTTACCAAATAACTGAAGCCCACAAAAATCTCGGCAAAATTGGATTTTGGTAGCATTTCTTCCTAAATGATTCATAATGGTAGGCCGCTACTTCTAAGTGCAAATTTCATCCGAGATAATTCACAAATATTGACCATAAAATTCATGACTATAAAACAGATCAACTCACTGCCTTGCAGCAGATCGCCCATCCGACATTTAAAGGGGTTTACTTAATTAACGAAATGATGAAAAATCGCAACAAATTACTCTATTTTCGGGGATCAACAGTGCAATCGGATCATAGAAACTGCGTTTTCCCGGTGATGAGTGGATAATGGGAAATATCAAATTGCTCCAACAAAGCACATAGAAATCTATATAAAAGAAGACACAGATCATAAGATCCAAGCAAAACGAACCATCTGGTGCCCAAGGAGGCACGGTTGAAGAGGGAATTCAAGGTCGACATCAAAACCAGGAAGATCTCCAAATCTCCGAATCCTCGCGATCGATTGGATGAGCACGTCGAAAGGGAAAAGTCGCAGTGGTTTTTCGATTCCCTCTTGCGCGGAACAGGCGTTATTCACTAAACCGATACCGGTTTGCGACTCGGGTCGGCGCGTTACGAGATAACAAGCTGTTAAATATATGTAACGGACGGTACCCAATTAAGAAGGTAACGGTTGATTTGGTGTGGTTAACGCCTAACAGGAACTTCAGCGCCACTTTTTTAAAACAGGGATTGTTCACATTGTAATTATGGTGGGATTTGTAATTTTATCGATAGATTTATCTTTTCATTTAAGTTGTAATTTATATTGGGACAGGTGGCCAGAGGCCACCCCCACTCGGCGTCCGACAGCTCAGTTATCCACCCACCGTTGATAACCTCCGACCGTCTATCCCGATCTAAACTACAATTTGAATGAAAAAATAAATCTATCAGTAAACCATAAATAATTACAATCAAATTATAACTGTGATCCGATGACAATTACAATGTGGATCCTCCTCTTATATAACATCTTAACGATGATTTAATAAAGATCATATATTTATCGAAAACTGCTAAAATTAAATATTCATAATAACACTTGTAATCTATTTATGTAAATTATAAATATTAAAATTCGAACAAAAATCCCTGAAAATTTCTCTGTTTTTTTAAACTAGCAACGGTAAAATTACCCCGCCGGAGTTACAAGCCGCCACCCACAATCTTTCCCTATTCCCAAACCGACATAGCTGTTCGGGTGGTAAACAAGTGAATCCGAACCAAATTTTATAATATTCAAACCTTATGCGATGAGATAAACGAGGAGTTATATTAAATCAGATTTAAAATCAATCAAGTCATTAAATTAATTGTTTAAGCTTGATTTATTTTTTTTTCAAGCTTGAGCTTGGTTTATACTTGAACTTGGTTCAATTAAATATTATCAAGCTCTCAATTTAAGCTTATTTGATTGATTCAATCATTTAATTTTAAACTTGTTTGATTAGTTATTAAGTTTGATAATATAAATTTGTTTCTTTATTTTGATGATAATTTAAATTTATTTAACAAGTTAATAAGAGTTTGATTCACGAATATTATTCATGAACATTGTTCTTGACTATGATTCATGAACGTTAATGAGCTGCTCCAAGGCTATGGTGCAGCGGTAAGGGCGCTTAATTTTCTCTCAGACACTCACGGTTCGATTCTCAGCTACGGTGCATTTGTAGAGATTTTTTTTTCCAAATGAGACTTACAACTAAGAGATACTGAGCTTTTGGGTCGTCTACCATAAGTGTTTTCCGATTTACCCTAGTGGCAGGTGGAAAACTTCTGTGAGGTTGGGTCGGTCACCCCAGGCTCGACGTTACCCAGCATGATTAATCATTTTTGCCTTTGAGGCTAGTAAGGACGCTCAGTTATCTCCTAGGCACCCACTGTTTGATTCCCTGCTATGCGTATTTGTAGGGCTTTTTTTTCTCCAAATGAGACTCACAACTAAGATATGCTAAGCTTCTGTATCGCATCTCGCCGTAAGTGCTTCCCGATTTATTCTAACAATTGGTGGGAAACTTCTGTGGGACCGAGCTAGTCACCCAAGCTCGATGAACGTTAACAAGCTAAACACGAACATGTTCAAGCTTATTTATTTAGTTAAAATGAATTGTTTCATTTAATTAATCTTGTATATTGAACAAATATAAATAAATTATTACCAAATCAAATATCAAATTTGTTCACGAACACCCAATTTATTTATGGTCCTAGTCACCGACATCGTCGCATAGAAGCAAAGATCTCCGGTTTCCAATTAATATTCCTCTTCCTCCTCCCCTTTCTACACACCCTAATTTCCAGTTCCACCGCTATTTTTTTACTAGCTAGCTGTTAGCCCCCAAACTTCGTGGCACGGCTGGACATGAGGATTGAGCACTGCTCCTTTGATCCATCCTATTGGGCATGTGCGCAGGACGTGCAACATGCTAAGCAGCGGAGCAACAATGCTCGGGGCATTGCCTAAGCCCGAGTCTTGTTGGAGGAAAACTTGGTAAACATTTGAGTTGGGCAAGCCATGCCAAGCAGTCATGAAGATGAGACAATGCGCGGGGCATTGCCTAAGCCCAAGTCTTGCAAGAGGAAGACTTGGCATACACCTGAGCAACGACGAGAATCTGACAGTGCGCGGGGCACTATCCAAGTCCAAGGTATAGGATCAAAACACAATAAACCAAGAGACACAATCGATTTACTTGGTTCGGAGCCTTCGACGACTTCTACTCTAAGACCCAGGTCCCGCGGACCTATCGATGGGTAATCCACTAATGATCTCTTACGGAATCGCCAGAAGAGGGAATCGAGTACAATTTGATACGAC
>JBBPFQ010706934.1:0-14650 GCA_037974815.1 Kaempferia elegans | reverse complement strand
AGATTACAGGACACCATTATTGAGGTCCTTAAGAACGTTGCGAAGCACAAGGGACATTTCATAGCTACATTAGACCCTTTATGGAAGAACAGATTGATGAGTTTTTGAGATCGAGACAGAGAGTAAAGTGGGAAAAGGCCATGCCAAACGAGGATCTTCAAATTAAACAAGCTGCAGCATTGGTCATTAAGCTCGAAGGGAACTATTTGTTCTCCTTGGTAGATATATCAGATGCTGACTCAAGGTTTTTAGAAACACTTGCATTTTGCCCAATGAAGTTGATTGGTATCTTAATTCACATTTATATGAATTATATCATATTTTATAAGTTTTGATTCATTTAGAGCTTTTATATGATTTATCTTATATTTGTAGAATTATAGAATTATGTGCTAATTTGTAGAATTGATTTGGTAGGTGATCAAGGAGGAGGATAGATTTGTATAGACCATTCATCTGTGATTTGAAGGAATCTAGGCTATCTATCATTATCTAGCCCATCCAAATCAAAGAGAACATAAATCACCAAAATTGATTTAGATCTGAAGCCTTCTATCCAGATCTGAAGTGATCCAACC
Organism: Kaempferia elegans; assembly: GCA_037974815.1. Lineage (NCBI taxonomy): Eukaryota > Viridiplantae > Streptophyta > Magnoliopsida > Zingiberales > Zingiberaceae > Kaempferia > Kaempferia elegans. The sequence continues at coordinate 14,072 of JBBPFQ010706934.1, read as the reverse complement.
ATTGTTCAAGATATGGAGAATCTCCACCGTCCGTTAAGATCTCAGGAGTTCAAATGAGAAGCTGCAGCCTGCAGCGACATCATCCTTCGTAAAATTAAACAGTAGCAGAGGCGCGAAGCAGAGGGGATCGAGATCGGGACCATCTTCCACAGTCACCGCGGGCCACCGGAGCTTCGCCTTCATCCACGGAGGTCAAGAGATTTTCCTTCCTCACCCATCTTCATCTCTATCAGAAGCTCCTCCGACCACCAGATTCTTCATCCGACACAATTCCTCTTCCGCCGACCATCCACATCGCAAGCCACTGTCGGATTCCATTCTAAACCTCGACACCACCGGGATTAAGGGTTTTTTTTTCCTTTCCTTCCACTCCATCCAAGATTCGGCGACCCATCTCTATCTCCATTCTAATCCGCAACCTCCATCATCTTAGGACACTGCCGATCTTCTTCCTCACCACATACCCGATCCAGCACAAGTTAGGGGAAGCCCTAGCTTGTTTTGTGAGCACCTTCTTGATCCAGATCTCCTCTTATCATGATGCGTAGATCAATTTCATGTGATTGCATCTGTGGAATTAGTTTGGTTGAATTCCTCCGATAGAATTGTTGAATCCGAATTCATATTTTAGTTGATGAACTTGTGTTTGATTGTTTATACTGAAGATGTTATGGTTTAATTCTTATGCAACAGTATATTAGTCAAGTTAGGTTTCCTTCGAATTGCTTGCATTGAGTTACATTCATAGTCCGATTTAATCATGTTTACAATCGTAGTTTAGTTTACGTAATTTCTATTAGTTGCATTGTTCTTTCATTAATCTTTCCGTGATGTAGTTTAGCAAATTTCTAGTTTCATTGCTTCACGAATGCCATCATCTCTTTCGTGTTCGTAATTTAGTGAATTTCCATTTCTATCCATTGCATTTATGTTCATTCTTTACTTTTAGCTTTAGCATTCGAAAACCCCAAACCCTAGTCCGAATAAATTTGATCATAAGATTTGAATTCACTTGCTACATTCCTTGTGAAATACGATTTGAGTTGCCCTATAGTGTATTAGTATCCATGTCATGACAAAAATCGGATTTATCAAATTTGGCGCCGTTACGGAGGAATGTAATGGTGTTTGATAATTTTAGGATGGTTTCTTTTCCATATTTTCAGAAAAAATTAAAAAAAAAAGTGTTGATGAGTGCTTTCATATTAAGATATCCATGTGTTTGATCTTATATGTCCATGTGTCTTCTAATCTTGTTTCCTAGTGTTTTCGGTGTAAGAACATGAAATTTCTTATTTCTTTGATCATGGATCCATATTATCAGCATTTTGGAGGTAGAATGGAGAATCAGTACTATCATCCTAAGCCTCAGCATTATCATCCTCAGAATCAGTATTATCAGTCTGATCCTCAGTACTATCTACTAATGGAACAACAAAATAGGTATGAGGATTCACAAAGTCAATTTACTAAGTCACATCAAGCATATCAGAGACCACAGGAATTTTAGGATGATTAGATATCTACCTGGTTACATCCAGTCTAGTAGAGCGAGCCAACTCTTTGGGGGGACATTCCAGGACTACCGTGCTACTCAAATGAAGACAACATTGCAGGAAATTAAAGAACTCCAACCGTAAGTAGTAGAGCAAATGTAACAACAAATGATCCATAGTTTTCAAACTCAGCAGCAAGTTGACGTAGCATGTTAGACTTTACAAATACAATTGGATGGACTCACATCAATTATAGCCCAGCAACAAGCACAAGATTCCTCTAGCCTTTTGTGTGATGATGCTATAATTGTAAATTATTTTGATTCTGATGATATTATTGTTGCAGATATTGTTGATGCAGGTGTTGTTGATGATGTTGAGGAGGCAACTGAGCTTGATTATGCATTTGTTGATGAAAGTGTAGGAGCTTGTGCTGTAGAGGTAGAGTCCCAAGAATCATTTCTTTTTGATGCACCACTTCAGTTAGAGCCAGAGCTATTACCTGACCTGGAGGAGACCATAGTCATTGTTTCAGAACCTCTAGGTACCTTCCAACATGACAAGGTTAGTATTGCTTATGATCTTTCAGAAAATTTCTTAGAGGTACCAATGATTGATTTTATTGGTTACGATTCATTTCTCGATGTATACTTTATGGAGTCTGACAGTATATCATCTTCTTTTTACCCAGCATGCATGCGGGAGGTGTTATCTTTCCTTAGTTTTGCAGGTTGTCATAGGCTTCTAGAGTGGTTACTCCAATTGAATCACCTTCAACCTCCATGAAGAACTTTAAAAAAGAATAGGGTGAAGGGAGCAATTTGATGGTCCTAGCGCGGTCGACAAGAGGGGGGCGAATTGCCCTACAAACAAAATAAGAATCTTGCTCGATCTTTCAACTTAATTAGATACACACTTAATAAAATTGAAACTTACAAGACAACTAGATTACTTGGTTACAACCAGGATGATGGTTAATCCAAAACAGGTAAAGTACTAGCAGAAATCTCTTTCTTCGAGCAAGGTCAGAGGCGAAGAAGGTTCGTACAGTCATTGAACATACAAGAATAAAACTTTGAGTACAGAAAGTGTGTTGTAGGAAACTAGGTGAACCAGAACCCTATTTATAGTGTTATTGTCGAAGTTATCAAGTTGGTGAGGTGACACCTTTTGGTCACCTGGACCGGGTCCAGGCACCCCACGTGGATGCTATTATCCTCATCCGCAACGACTCTTCAACAGTGCGCAAATAAAATTTTATCCATTTGTGGGCGCTCGGACAGTGATGACGTGAATCCGCGGCAACGACTATGCGACGGGGCTCACCCAGGCACCTTGGGTGTGTTAGTTCCAAAACAAATTTAGATATCTCCACAATGGCATGATATTGTCCACTTTGGGTCTAAACCCTGATGGTTTTGCTCTTGGCCTCTACCCAAAAGGTCTCATACCAATGGAGATATCTTTTTCTTATAAACTCATGATCTTTCCCGTGTGTTTTTTCAACGTGGGATTATGTTTGCAACCTTACAATACAACACAAACCACCACTTAGCCTCAAGGACGATTTACACTTTCTTCATAAATCTATTGCAATATGTTCATCAATGTAAGTGTTCCAAACTATTGCCTCATGTCAGATAGATATTGCTCTTAGCTTAAGATAGTTTGTGGATTTCCATGGGACGGCAAAATGACTATAACGATGTTGTAGGTATAAAAAAATACTTTTAATTTGAGGAGCAATTTTTATTAGTATAATGTAAAACATGGGATTTATGGTGGAGCTTAGGAATTAAGTATCTAGTTTCTTTGATGGAAAATTAAGTGGATAGATAATAGAAATTAAGAAGTTTTGCATCCTTCCTATTGTTCACTCGAACATATTCTTGAGATGATAGAAAACTAGAGGATATGAGATCCATCTTATCTATCTTGTTAATTCTTAGAGATGATAGAAAATCAAATACTTCTTTCTCATCAAGGGTATATCTCGGTGAGTAAGAAGTAGTTCAGTTGGGGCGGTGCGGTGATTGAGGCATAGGGTGTTCAGTGTTGTGACATTAGGTCACAGGATCAAAACTCGACGCGTCCAAGCATGTCTTTCCCCATACGTTGGCCACTACATCAATGACTAGTAGTTACCCGTGATTTACCTCTTCTGTATTAGCCCAAAGACGGATTGCAAAGGCGCTCGGGCAAGCGAATCGCCTTTTGCCACATTGGTAAGTAAGAAGTTAAAATACCCATCAACAACTCTAAAATGATAGTTGACCTCAAGATGATCGAACTCATGAGAATTGAACCTCATCCTTAGGCCCCAACACTACACTCATGAGTGCCAAACTTGTGGTTTGGTGGGCAAGAAATGCAATATGGTCATGGTGCTATCTTTCTTAGGCCGCTCTTAAGGCCTACTTGGATGGAATAAATTAATGAGTGAATAAATAAAGAAGTCAAGCACAGAGAACAATAAGCACCAAGCACTTCAGTGTCAACAACAATTTTAGAGGAAGATGTCAATGCTTAGGAGATGACACAACTAGAAGGGATGACACTAGTACAACTAAGAAACGGGAGGAAAATAAAGACTTTTTGAATGGTAAATGGAAAGCAATTAGGGAAGTGGATGAGGGGAGGGTATGCTGTCAATTAAACTAGTGGCTTTCATCCTGTGCCTGCTAGTCAAATCTCTCTCAACGGCGCTTGCGGCCGCTAGAGGCAGCTCACACAGTGGTCGCTTGTGCAACCGCGACCAACCTTATACACAGTCTGCTGCAACTTCGTCACGGTGCGAACTTCTATCATATTTTTTTCTTCCTCTTTTCCGTTTTTTTTTTTTTTTTTTTTTTTCTCTTACTTGACCCTAGAGATTTTTTCCCCTTCTTTTTCTTTTCTTTTGTTTTCTCTTCTCTAGAGATTTTCTTACACTTTGAATTTCTCTCCTTCCTCAATCCACACCTCAGAGTGACAGAGCATTAATAAGTTGATGCAAAAAAACCTAATTATAAGATTGGATTGACATTGATAATATGACAAACTTAGGGATATGAGGTTGTATTGATATTATTTGAGAATAGAACTTCCACATCCATCTTATATGTAGAACATAACTATAACATCCTTTACCTAAATGCTAAATGTCAATCTCCTATCCTACAGTTAAAAGCCCAGTTTCTTGGTGAATTAATCTTTGCTCATTGCACTGTTCGTTGGAACAAATTAGTCTATCAATCCTTGGTTCTTGCCACATCTTTGCATGCACAATTTGTTTGATTGATATATAAAAAAAAACGTCAAGGACAGGGAAGCGTTGGATTTGGGCAAGCCTGCAGTGAGGTTTAAGTCGGAACGGAGGGCGGAATTGGAAGGCGAAGGGTTGAGGATTCATGGCAACTCCGGTGATCAATGGAGCGACTTGTTGGGCTCCGCCATGGCCAGGCGATCCTTTAAACTCCCAAATCCCATGTATTATATTGATTGAACAAACTAATTCACATCAATACAAATTGGCTAATCTTATGTACATAAGCAACGCTGTTTATTGCTAAGATAAACGAATGTCTATTCCTTTCCTGGCTTGTGTTCATAATTTTAAAATAATAAATACATGTATTTATATAGAATTTTTTTTTATTTTAAAGTTGTGATATCTTTCCAAGGAACAGTTTTGCCTGTGAAAATGAAGAGAGATTTTCATGTTGCTAATACGAGGGCAATGAGTCATGATTCGAATCCTTAGTATGTATATTATGATGCTTCCTTAATATAATGATACTTGTAGCAATAGAACGAGAGAACAAGAGATGAATTGAATAATTATGAGTTTATTATATGAGTTGAAAATTTAATGTACATTAATTTCTTTAAATTAATTCATAAGAGTTTAATTAAAATATAATTGAATATTAATTTAATTTTTAATATAAATTATAGAGGTATAATTAAAAGCTGATAATTCATTTTTTTTCAAAGTTGAATAGAGAAATAAATTTTAAAATAACATACTTTTGATAATAAATTATTTATAGAAAAAGTTATAATTTTTTTAAAATTTTAAAGTAGTTTTAAATTTCTCAAAAAACAAAAATGATTCACCTAAGAATAAAATAATAATAAACAAAGAGGCTTAGTTGTAGATACGCATAGTCAGTTGCCTTTCATTCTTGTCTGAGCAGATCTCTCCCTCTATCAACGCTAGCTTCATGTTTGATTATTGTTAATGTTATACCTCCTCCATGTCTTAATCATTTGCACTTATAGCTAGTAGTCACCCGTGATTTACCTCCTCCGTGTTGGCCTGGGAACGGGTTGGCGGGGGGCGAGCGATTTCGCCTTTTGTCACTTGATTATTGCTAATGCATCTTACCCTTATGTCACAAATAACAGTAAGTCATCTCAGGACGGTGCAATAGTTAAGATATAAAAAGTTACCATATGAGGTTTTGATATTTAAACTCGAAGCGTCCGAGCATATACCTCCTCCGTACCTTGACTATTTGCACTAATAGCTAGTAGTCACCCGTAATTTATCTCCTCCATATTATTCTAGGAACGAATTGACGGAGATACTTGAGTGAACAGATCGTCTTTTACCACAAAAAAACAGCCACATAACTCTCGTGGCAATGGTCACCTTTTTTTTAATTTCTCAAATATTTAAAGGTCGAATCCCAACATTAGTAAATTAATGAATAGTATTTTTTTAACAGATGATTGACCAAAAATGCCAGATTGATGAACCATTTGCTGTAAGCCCTTTCTGATTTATCTTTTATGGCGGATGAAAAATTTATGAACCTAACCGATCGTATCCAAAATTAGTGGGAGAAAATACTGATACCAACACACAAAAAAAACCCCGCATAAACAAGTTAAGACTGCTTCTTCGTCAAAATAAATTTTTAGTTTATGAGATAAAACTATGAGTCGATCTAAGTAAACAAATTTTAAAAAATTCGACTTCCTTTCCTCAACAACCCCACAATGCAACCTGTTTGAAAGAAAAATTTTGATCAGCTCAATAGTACATCCAATCTTGTTTTGACTTCTGCCCAACCTGTTTGTTTAATTGTTTGTACAAGTTTTTTCTGTTTTGGAAGTTCATTTGTATTTTTTTTAATAATCCAAGTGTCAAACTTCGCCAGATTAATCTGCGAGATAAAAGGATTTTCTCCTTGATTTGTTTACTCAATTTATGCATACTTAGAAATAGATATTCACCCTACTTAGAATCCAAACCCTAATTCTCTTAATGTTTGTGTTTTACCACCGCATCGCATCCAAAATAAGGGCCATTTATTTGTGCTTTTTTAACCCAAAGACTGAGGTCAGCAATAATACCCATCGGGGCAGGAAGCGGCGCTTGCATGATCGGTTGTGCAGCAGCAGGCATCGTGCTAACCTAGCGCCTGCGTGCAGATTTGGTTCATGCACACCCTCCTGGACATGTTTCACCACTGATGCTGCTCAAGAATACAATGAACTTCAACTGAGATCTTTAGAAGGAAAAAGGCAAGTTTGCTAGTAAAACTGGAGCGAAACCATAATCAACTTAAACAGAATTATATAGCGAACACTATCAACGTCGTTAGTAACCTCTTCTTGGGTTCTTGCCATACTTCTATAGTTAAGAGTGAAAAGGTCATAACTTACAGGGATAGCTACTACCTTTGCACATTTGACATCGTTCAATATACACGAAAATCGCAATACAATCAAGTGGGATTGAACTTTGTGAATTGGAACCTCCTTATAAGATCTGGTTCAGAATTGTTGTATACCAACAGGAATACTAGATGAAGCTGGTTGCGTCAAAGAATGTCCCGGTTAAAAATTCTTGGGCAGGACCTGCTCGTATTAACACAATCATGGGGAGAGTAATAAAAATGTGTAAATATTCATGATTTAATCAATAATTATCCTTCCAGACGATATAAATAATCTCAACGATGATATCATAATTATGCACAATGAGATTCGATCAGTTATTGAATGGTTCTGAAAATATTGTGGCAAATTAGGATACTGCAGGTCAGAGGAAAGCTCATATGAAATACAGAATGTCTCAATATTAAACATTCTTAAATTGGGTAAAATGTGGTCGAAGCATTAGCCTTGCAGTATGCGTTAACAAGAACGCCAAAGCAAATCCCATCCTATCAGAGTATTCGAAAAGCACTAGCAATTCATAAGTGTAAGAGTTATTATATATGCACCCAATTAGTTTACTAGTATTTCATGTACTCATTTTCTCTCTCCATTTTAATACATGTCATGACTTATTTAATCTAGTTAACTAAAACTGCTAATGCTGACCCAACCCGGGGCAGTTATGTTAATAAGCCTTGACAGCCGGTGTTAAAATGTGTAAATTTAGGTGAGGATTGGAAGCCAGTCAAACAAAACTCTAATTAAAATGAAAAGTGATGTAGTCTAGCATGCCTGCTTAATGGTGGAATAAGATCCATATAGCCAACTCTAACTACCTGACAATTAACCCTTGATGATGATCACATGGAATACTAATACAATGAGTGTCATTTAATAAATTAACACAAAGGGTTTGAATATTTATTAGATATGCGACAGAAGATAAATCAGTGAAAAAAGTTTACTACTTGGATGTGACATTTACTTACCTAAAACATTTTATAATATGGTTAAGTTCATTTATTTAAATTAGCAGACAGTTTAGTATAACCCCCAGATAGCTTCAATATATTGCTCAAGTATGAAAAAGTATGTGTACCTCAAATATCATCAGAAAACTGCTGCATAGCTCTCTTGCTTCATTTTCATTAGGCTGCTCTCTATGTCTTTTAGTGCAGGTCTATAACTGTGTGCAAGAAACACAATGAACCATCCCTAAATAAACTCATAAAAAATATCCTATTCTTCTAAAACAAGATATCAATTTAAAAGATCATCTTGAATTACTTATTGTACTGAACAGGAAGAACCACCAAAATAAGCTCTTATAAAGTTTTTAAAAAACTCAGAAAATAAAATAAAATTCCTAATTTGTATCGCCATTTTCAACCAAAGGGAACTGGACCCTTGACAAGTTACAGATATTTTAAATTTAGGTGACCTTTTGAATAAGATTACAAACTGTTATGTCATCCAAGGCTTAGTTCAAGAAACATAATTTTGCATGAAGTTGCATGACTTATTATATTAAAATAAGTAAATAAAATAATTACTTATACTATAGAGCATTGGCTCCATGCTTAAAAAGTGCCCTTGTCTTTTGGCGCATATGTAGGCCTCGGCCAATTTATATGAGATGATCTTCTCAATGGGTGGATTATAGGCCATTCACTCTTATTCCTATGTGAGGTGCAATTTAGGTGGATTGTAAGTAATTCACCCTATATATGTATGCATATGTGTATACACATGATGTATTCGTATTGGCTGAATAGTGGATCGTTCATCTGATATATATTCATATATATTTTTATGATGCACTTCATTTTGGATGGATTGTGAGTCATTCATCCCTATACACGATGCATCTTTTATTAGGTAGATTGTAGATCGTTTGCCATATGTATATATGTGGATTTATTGATGAATTATTCTAAGAGCTGAATTAAGACGAATTTATGACAAAAGATTAGTGTCTTAAACTGGGCTAAAGCCTAAAACAAAGATCTAGATTACTTTCTATTCCTAGGATTCTGTTACGAGATATTTTTTTATATAACATACCGTTCTCTTTTATATCCACTTTGCATTTTATGCTCACTTTTGGAATTCTTGACCTCCAAATTGTTTGCTCACTTAAGAATTTAACTTCTATAAGACAAACATTACAACCTAAGAGATGGTTTACACTGAAGATAGGTTTACACAATACTAAAGATGTTTGACCAATGACCTAGTTGATTATAATAATAGACAATCAAGTACAATAATTAAATATGAGAAAATTATTTTCCCTACAATATATCTAAAAGTCATCCTCCATTGTTTCAAGTTGAGGGTTCTAAGGAGCCAATTTAGACCGCACATTTCTTTGTCAGCACAACCATCAAAATGAGGCCAATTTCTTAAGCATGCATCCTAGATTTAAGGCGACAGATGGACTCATAGTTTATAAAATGACATGAACATTTACAAGAAAAGAAAAATAAATATTTACAAGATAGGAGACCATATTTAGATACTAAAACAACATAACATCACACTAACCTGTGCAATGGGCTTCAAATTTATAAATCGTCTCAACTTTAAATTGCACTTCAGTAAGCACAATAAGGAAGACAACGGAAGATAACTAACAGGTTTTCTTAGATGGAGAATAGGGATGCAACTTGCTAATTAAGAAAAAAAAGGAAGAAAGGTCACAATACATTTGGGGTTGTCAAGTGATCTTGAATTCAACAAGAGGTGTAGAGTAAGTGTTGCAGAGCTAGATTTGATCAAGAGTTAAGGCAAGGACAATGTGAACATTGTTGATGAACGTTGAGAAGGCTATTGGGAAGCACATCTAAAAAATTATACGAGTTTAGGAGAAGAATATTACTTATCGATGGGAGTGGGAGTCTATTGATATTGAGAAAGAAAAGGTGCATAGATGAAAGAGAGACAAGGATCTCAATGGTTGGTTGAGGTGCAACATTAGGGAACTTATTCATAGAGGAGAGTGGTGATGGGAAAGAAGGTGCACAAGATGGTGGTTTAGGCTAGTAGAGAAGAAAGGGACTTACAAGGGAAGAGTTTGGATGCAAATCTAAAGCAAGCACGGAAGTAGGCATTCTAAATGTCAATTTTTGTAATAGTTACCACTTGTGGAAAAGGTGGAAGGAGGTGTGCATTTACAATTCAATTATAATTGTGCCTTCTAAGACGTTGGAGATGCAGGAAGCGACATTTACAATTCAATTATAATTGTGCCTTCTAAGACGTTGGAGATGCAGGAAGCCCTTCTGGGTTTAGGGTGGATTGGCAAGAAGAAGGTCTTGCCCCCATGAGCTTGTAGTCACCAATAGGTGAGATGGTAATAAGTAGTAGATGAAGAAACACAGGTGCAATTGCTATTTTATAGTGAAGAATTCATAGGAATCAAATTCAAAAAAGTAGCGATATAAAGGTAGAGAATCAGCGTTAGCTTCATTATAGTGAATGGTGGAAATAAGAAAGAATCAAGGTGCGAGCATAGAGAGAACAAGAACACATACGCTTTTAGCACTATCACCACTTAATGTAGTACTAAAACCATACCAAGACTAATAGTATTAAGAAGGAAATTCCTTGAGATACAGAATGAGATTTCTTTTAAAGACTACAACCTAAATAAACTTGAAAATAACCAAAATAAAATCATGCCCTAAACAAACTTAAACCAAAAACCCTATCTACAGAAACAAGACGATTGCCAATTCAAAAGACTAGCTTGTATACCTTATTCACTCAAACATGAGAATTTATCAAAAGAAGCTCTTAGAATGTCTAAAAAAACTAAAATAAGTTTCTAACTTGCATTAATACTCATGAAAACAATATGTGAATAGAAAGTGCTAAAGAGAATATAGGATAGGGGAATACAGGCATATGAGACTGTTGCGTGCTTGGACAGCACGTCTGTGTTCAGCAGTAAGCTTCATGACCTCTGCATACAATGCATCACATCTGCTCTGTTCTTTCACCAACAGATCCTAAAGCAAGTAAATAGGGAAAGTTGTTAAGTATTCTGTGAGCATAATTTTTTAAATGCCAGTGACCATAATCCTGCATGCATATAACTTGGTAATTCACAAATACTCGTGGACCAGATCAGACATCCAAATGAACTAAAATTCTTGGAGGTGTCTATCCTAGGAGAAAATACCAAAGTCATGTGTACTTATTCTATTAAACAATAAATGAAGTTTCATTGGTAAAACTTGATTTACAACAAGAATATGAACACAGTTGCTTCGGTTAATATGCTAATAAACACTGCATCAGCAAGAACCTATAAAATGAATCTGTTATATATAATCTTCCTAAAACATTTTCTTAAAAGATAGCATCTGTAAGCTATCCTTTTAAATTTCCATAAAATCAAGCTTCCTGTAATGGCACTGATGCTAGTTTTGAGAACTCACCTTAAGCAACCTATTTTCTGAAGCAGTTTTTCCTTCTGCACTTTCAGCATCTGATTGAATAATGCTATCACTTGTTTGCAATAGGCTGACTTGTTCAGATCTAAGTTTGTCCACTAGAATCCGAAGATTTTCATTTTGTTTCAGACAGTTCTTCACCTGAGAATCCATGATTAGCAGTGTCATCCACACATGGAAACCTACCATTTTCTATAATATTCTAAGCAGAATAGTTTCCATTTCAGCAAACAATGAAAAAAGTGCTAACCTTGCACAAAAAAGTCATATTTATGGGAAAATCATCTTCTTAGTAAGGAGATAGAATATGTATCTTCTTTTTCTGTATCATACCACCTCTAAGATGTATAAAGTGATATATGATATGTGTGAAAAAGGTTAGCTGCATTATTAGTTCACCTGTAATATACATAATTACACTAGGTACTTGTGTATTGTACTTTCTAAATACAGGGAGGAAGTTTATTCAATAGAGAAATAGGTGATATTTTTCTCAACTAAACTAACACTACAACAAAAAGGCTACTTAGCAACAATACCCGATAATGATTTAAAAAGCATTGGCATTTTATTTTTTTTAGCTGAAGATGGAGCTGCCAATGCTTGATTTAGCATCGGAAAAATTTCAAGAGATAACTGACATTTTTCTAAAACATCAGTATTAAGCGTCATTAATTAATCAATCTAGTATTTTTAGTACTAAATCAAATCCCTAAAAATCATATTTATCCCATTCTTGACCGCGACATTCCTCCTCCCCTCCATGATCCTGACCTTCCCTAAGCAATTGTCCCTGTGCGGTCAAGTCTATGATTCCCCATGTTAATTCATTTTTTCATAACAAAGTTTCTTTCTGGCAACTTTAGTTTCTGGTACCACATCACCTCTTCTGTCATTATCAGTATTCCATTCATTAGCTAACAAAGGTAATTAGAATTCAGTGAGGCCCATTGCAATAAACTAAATGGAACAATATATACCTGGCTCTCCCACTGAATGGCAGTCTCCATTGCTTCCTGATAAGAAGCTGACAAGTTGGAATTATCTTCAAACAACCTCTCTATCTCTGAAGACTGAGAATCAATCTGCTGAGACAGAAATAAGGGACTTAATTAATATAATAAGGTCTATTGTGTTTGATGACAATGATTACCTCCATAAGTAGTTTTTGTCGACTGCTTTCAAGCCTCTCAACCATAACTGCCATGTCATGCAACTGTTTTTCAAATTTTTCCTTGTCCTGTTATTAAAGTGTTCACATGGTGATGTTATAGATAAGCAAAATATTGTATAGCCCAAAAAAAAAAAATATTTAAAGACAACATGAAACCCATATGAATTAAGCAAAATCATGACATGTTAAGTCAATAATTTGTGTGTTTTCTGAAAATGAATTCTCATTCATTAACATAAATTTTGTTGCAATTACATGATCCAAATTATGCAACCACAGTACTCACTGCATTTCTTATGGAATTCTCTAACGTCAAAAAAGGTTATGGTTTATGTTGCATTCTTTTGGTGCCCATCATTTCCTTTAGAACTAGATAATACTTTCTGTATGCATGTCTATCCACATTTGTACTAATCCACTAGATTGGTTGAGTCCATTGATGTCTAGTTCAAATTTATCCACGGACCTTCTATTGCTACCTTCAATAGAAATTAAAAAAAAAAAAACCATGGCTTTCAAAGAATAAGTACTGCTGATACCATTCATCCAATTGTTCAGACTGTCCCTTTCTGTTTTGTTTCATTTTCACAAATTTTAGTCGTTGTCATTGTAACTTTTTTTATAGAATATGCCTATTTTGTTGTAAAAAGCCCTTGACCTATGGTAGAATCATGCCATGAACGAACCATTTTCCCCTATTACATGGCACAAGGAAGAAGCAAATTCTCCACCTCGAATTTGGTTGGTTTTATGTTGATGGAACCAGTGTATCCTTCTAAGGTTGCAAGATTAATAAGTAAAACACATGCTCAGTTCTAAAATTTAGGGATAGAAAAATATTATATCCATTTAGTCTTTGGAACCAGTGTACCTCTTGCCGAACTTGGCTTGACCTTGAGTTAAGGGTGCTATTTTTTGGCTATTCTAACATTGGTGTTTGCCTTCAAATGCACAAATGTCTCACTGCTGCTTTTTCATTTGTTCATGTAAAACGTATCAAAGATGTTCCTCTAAATTATTTTAAAAAGTACTGCATACGAATGCAATGGCTACCATCCAAATCACAATAGAAGGTCTAACAACTTCAGAAGTTACTTCTAAGGACCATTAGTAACCTTCTATGTTTTCACATCAGAAGTTTTTGAAACATGAATCAGTCAAATAAACAATATGCGGACAAATAGATCAAAACAATGATCAAGACAGGGTTAGAATGATAACCAATTACTAGCTCAATGGAACACATAATAACAAACAAGCATTCTCATGTCGGTTAGATATTTGATAAAA
>JBBPFQ010706727.1:454-14656 GCA_037974815.1 Kaempferia elegans | reverse complement strand
ATTTCTGACGGTCACTGCATTCAGCTGTCTATAATCAATGCATAACCTCAGAGTACCATCCTTTTTCTTGACAAATAGTACCGGAGAACCCCACGGAGACACACTAGGCCGAATAAAACCCCTGTCCAACAACTCCTGGAGCTGAACTTTCAGTTCGTCCAACTCTTTCGGTGCCATACGGTAAGGAGCTTTCGACGACGGCGCGGTCCCCGGAATTAGCTCGATAGCAAACTCAACTTGCCTTCGGGGAGGCAAACCTGGTAGCTCATCTGGGAAGACATCCGGATACTCTCGGACCACTAGAACGTCTGAGAGCTGAGAACCACTGCTGTCATCAGCATTAATCAACGATAGTAGAAATCCCTGACAGCCATGTGACATCAGCTTCTGAGCTTGAATTGCAGAAATAGTCGATATACTGTCGTTTCTGATGATAGTGAAATTCCACGAGGGTTGGTTCGGAGGTCAGAATGTGACCACCCTCATCTGGAAATCAACCGTGGCATGGTATGCTGATAGTCAATCTATGCCAAGTATAATGTCGAACTCGACCATTTCCAATACTAATAAATCTACCGTGAGTATACGGTTGTCGCAGTCTAATGGGTATCCTTTGACCTCTTGGGTGACATCCAAGGTATCATCATAAGGTATGAATGTTGTCAAGCGCTGCGGTTTAAGCATATCGTTGTGATAATTGGGTAATAGGAGAAATTCTCCAGTTATCAGCTTTTAAGAGGCAATATCAGATAGACAAACTTAACTCTACCCATGGAATTTATGCATTTCAAGTTCTAGCTAACAATCTGATCGAGCAACTTCCAACAACAAATGGATTTCTCTGACAGCTAAATGTCATCATACTTGATGGCAATCACCTTACTAACTTGCCCAAGTAATTCCATTTTCATTTTTTTTAACTGAATAAACTCTTTGCATTGACTAGTTGTGCTAGACTTGTTTATGTATATTCATGGTTGTCATCTTGTACGGCATTTTCTTTGGTTTCCAGTGGGTTTTCTTTCCAGACTGGAGAAGTTATCCATCAAAGGGAACTCATTGGTTTGTCTGCCCGAAACCATTGGAAATTTGCGAAATGTGAGCATTCTTGATCTACATAATTCAATATGGGAAAATGCAATAAAGTTTCTTCAAATGCTTCACACAACCAGTGAATTCGTTGTGATGTGGTACCGAACTAGTGTGGGAGACGATCACATACTGTGCATATGATTATGGTGGATCAATATATTTCATTAATGTCTCATTCCTTTCTTAAAATACTTTGTTTTAAGAAACATGTTTCTATGATAATGAGAATTGTTGCTTGTTGGGCTTCAATAATGGCATTGATGCTATGCCTATGTAGTTTCCATGATATTCAAGTTCAAGTTAGAACCATATGTTCGTGAACTTCAGTGGTTTGTAGGTTGTCTATATCTTTCTTGTGCCACTGATCTGTAATGCAAATGATCACAGCTGGTGTTGCTAAATGTCTCAAGTAACAAGTTGAAGTGCTTTCCAGAATCAATTGGAGGGTGTATCTCCCTTGAAGAAATACAAGCAAACGGTAGTTTTCTTGCCATATTGAATATCACTTTATGTTGAATTGTAGACCATCATCTGTTTCCTGATAGATTGATAATTTTGGTTTATTTTCTTCAGACCTAACTTTGTTTCTCATTCTAATTTATACTATTTTGCTGCATATGATCTGCTATCCTTATTTTGGCTACCCATGCTGTCCTTATGCTGCAAGTAGATAGGGATGACAAGCGGCAATATTTGTAGGATACTTCCACCTAACCCTCTTAACATGGGTTCAAATACCTAATCATGAACTTTAGACTGAGTTTGGGTAGTTATATTGTATTGATAAATTGTGTTTGAGAGATTTGGGCTTGCTTAAATTCATAACAGGTATTCCCATTAATCATATTTGTATAAGGTTCAGCAATAAGAATTCTCAGACTATACCCTACCTGTTGCAATAACTTTGTCATCAACCAAGGTGACACCTGATCTCTTATTTTTCAATTTAATGAAGGTTTGATCACTCATAAAATGTGGATGTGGAAGCTGTTTCTTTTGGGGAAAAAGGTTGTAATGGAGTTTCCTTATGATCTCTTGGTAGGATCAATGCCTCCTGAAAGAATCAAATGATAAATGTAACGAGCATAGGGGTTAAAGGCGGGAGGCCTTGTATTTCATGTTATCAAACAAGCAGTGATAGGAATCTCTTCGACACTGGCAAAGGATCCATGTGACAAAAATGAAGATTTTTTAATTGTTCTTTGTTATCAAGGTGAGGATAAGATTCAAAGCATTGTAGATATGTTTTGCAACAAGATTTTGCCCTCTAGCAAGTGAGAATGAAATCTATGTTGAGATGTAATGATCTAGATGAAGTGATCTGAGGCCTGGAACACATAATCAGGAATCTATGGAAAAACAGAAGGATACAATGGTGTTGACCATAATAAATCTTGTGTTATTCAATAAATTATTGCACTAGGTGATCCAAGAGTAGATGATGATTCCTACATAGAAGAAACTCAAAGATTTTTTACATTTTTATCTAGAAGTTTCACCAACATGTTGATATTCAGGGCTCTGATAATGATTCCTTGAAGGTGAACTCAGTTTGGTTTGAAGAGATCTAGAGAAAAGTAGAGTTATGGAGGACATTGTTGGGAGACCCAAGATGTTGATTGATGTTAGACTTAGCACACCATTGATGTTGGGATAGCCCAAGATATTGAGTGGTGTTGACTTAGCACCCATTTTATCTTTGAGACCTTAGAGTTTGTCATTACCTATTCTCGCAATCTTATAGCTTCCTTTTGTGCATGGTATAGTTTAGTTGGCAATGTGGACTAGTGGATGTCTCTATGTTCTCTTATAAACAAATTAAGATGCGAGAAATAATGTGCATTTTTGGGCTTGGACCTTAAGTTGTTGAGTGCTATGCTTGTCTCAATGATAGTTGGAGAGGAAATGTGATGCAGGACCAACATCGGATTACCCAATCATCAATGGATCATAACTTTTGACTCGGGACTTGGAATCAGCTCTATGCGCCCTCACGCTTGCAAAATTGAGAGATCTACGTTTGTTATAGGAACCAATAACCGCCAAGTTTTGGGCTAAAAAACACCATTTAGGTCCTTTTCGGAGGATCCAAACAATTTGTTTTACTATTTTTAGTAATTTATATTTTTACGATATTTAGAGTATTTTTAGTATGTTGGGTATTTATGGATTATGGCTTGTCTATATAAGCGTTATATATTGTTAATTTATTTCTGTTAGGAATTCTATTATGAATTTTTCTTTTTCTGGTAAGTTTTCTTTCCTTTTTTTACAAGATAGTAATCGAGGTTTATATATTATGATTTCTTCCCTTTTTTTGAGTCTGAGGATTTAGAGACTATATAAACACCTATTTAGCTGTTTGAGGAATAATTCTCTATTGATAATAAAGTTTCCCTTTTTGGGTAAAACATAGAGAATTGCTGGTTTCTCTTTATTTTTGGTGATTTCTCTTTTTGTCTTCTCCTCAATTCTACCTTTCATCAGCCCGCGAGATAATCGCTATTCTCTCTAGCATCAAAATGAGAGGTGACTACTGCTTGTGGAATCTTCTAGTTTATCTAATGTGTGATGTGAACCAAATGGTGGTGAGTGCTCAAGAGCAGTGTATGCCTATGTATCTCTTTTGAAATATTTCCTCTCGTTGAGGTCTAATCTGTTGAAATATTAGTATTTTCTTATCAGTAATGCTACTTTTAACCATACAAGTGTTGATATTTCACTATTCTAATGGTTGAAGCCCTTCAATATCCAACACTGCAAAGTTGGAAACGTTTTGATCTAACAGTTTTTTTTGTGTTTTTTCCTCGTCTATTTTCAACAAGTGATTTTGGCTTAGACACTCAATTGGAAATTCAATGTTGAAATGGTTGAATTCAACAAGGTAGATTCTCAGATATTTCCATTTTAATGAAAATGTTGATCGTGAACTTTTATCAAGTCTCACGCTTGTATTAAGCAATGTCGGAAACCTGGACTAACCGATACTTGCTGTACTGTCTGAATTAACGCTAGTTTGTCTTGGAAAATGCTTCTGTGCCTAATATTTCCTTTTCAAATTTATTTGCAGGCAATGAAATAGAAGAATTGCCTCCCTCAGTCTGTAACCTTGTTCATTTGAAGTTGCTTTCATTAAACAACAACCTTATTCAGCAGGTATAATGAACCAAAATATGTTCACAAAAACCAAAATATATTTATAATGCTCCTTTTTGAATGATTGTTTCTTAACAAGATAATTTGTGTCTATGTATGCCGTCGACTAAATATTCATATCTGAATGTACTGGTCCCTGGTGTCTGCAGCTTCCGCAGTATCTTCTAAAGAGCTGCAAAGCTTTGCAGAATGTTTCCCTTCATGAAAATCCAATATCCATGGAGCAGTTCCAGCAAGTCAGTCCCAAAACCTAGTTTAGTTTAGCCGTATGATTTAAGAAATTGTATTTCTTGATAATGAAAAGTTCAAATTAATTTGAATGCAGATGGAAGGATTTCAAGAGTTCGAAGCACGGAGAAAAAAGAAGTTCGACAAGCAAATCGATTCAAATGTTATGATGAGCTCGACTGGACTAGACGAGGGCCTTGACATATAAATTTGAGACTATGATTGGTTTTCTGTGGTGGAATGAGATGGCATGAAATGATACGATACAAAAGCTCGGATAATTGTTGCAATTGTTGTATTTGATTTAACTACGATGGAACGGTTTTGCAAGATAAAGTTGAATCAAGCATGTTCAAATATATCTCACTTAATAATGCTACGCTGGAGCCTCTACGAAAAAAATTTTGGATGAAAATTTCCTGGATTAAAATGAATTTTATTGATAATTTACTAGTAATTTAATTGTAATCAATAAAATATTTTAAAATATTATCCAAATAAATTTTGATTGATAATTATAATCATTTATGGCTGACATAAATTTTGATTTTGTAAAATTTAAACACCATACTAGTTTTTTTTTTATAAAGATTCAAAAGAAGCAAGCAAGCAAAACATTGAATAAAATTGAAAATTCAGGGAAAACATTAACTGAGATGAATCATAATAGAGCCATCGGCTAAAAGAAATAGAGCAAGAAACCAATCAGTATTTTAAGATTAAAGAGTTGAAGAATCTGGTTTCGGGTAACCCTAGAAACCAACAGACAACTATTAAACAAGCAGGTGAAATAACATGTCCCCTCATCGGCAATAAGTTGATAATTATTAGACATTGAGGTTCTGTATAGAAAAATATAACTCCAAGTTGCTTGATTAGCCTTGTTTATTGGCATAGTCATTAGGCTCCTCATGATCGTTATCCTGGGAACTATCCCAGGAACCTTTTTGATTGTTGCTGAAGCTGGTGCTGTACTGATTGCTTTCAAAGCCACCGCTCGCACCGCTGTCATAATTTCTGCTGCCGCTGTTACCGTAGCCGTTACCACTACCTGCAACAGCACCTAAATTATTTCCAGCATCATTACCTCCATATCCATGACTGCCACCACCGTTATAGCCACCTGAGCCGCTACCACCACTATAACTGCCTGCACCACCACCACCACCGCCGTATGCACCACCACCATAGCCGCCGCCACCACTATAGCCACCTCCAACAAAACCGCCACCACCTCCACCATAGCCGCCACCACCACTATAGCCACCTCCACCGAAGCCGCCGCTGCCACCACCATAGCCACCACCACCATAGCCGCCGCCACCTCCACCATAGCCGCCTCCACCATAGCCGCCGCCGCCACCTCCATAACCGCCACCACCCGTTCTATCAGTAGCATAGTTAACTCTTACCATCCGTCCATGAAGATCCTGATATGGTAAATTCATCAATGACATTAGCAAAATAATGTAAAACTTAACATAGCACAGAGGACAAAAATAGTCATTGAAAGAAAATATGTTCAACCTTTTAATTATTGACCATCATTTCCATTTATTGACCTTTCAAAATCCATGAAACTTGACCCAGATAGCAAGGATTAAGACAACTTGAATGATAATTTTCTAGGGGTTTATCTATAGTTTCATAATGCTCCTATCTCAATATTGCGATTCAGTTACGAGCCATTTGAGTAATGACATTAAAATTGAAGTGAAATTCCTCAATGATATTGTTATATCCCAAAAATTTGACTAAAGACAATATTCGTGACTTTTTAGAATGTAGCAAATGCATTTGAGGATAATTTTATTAAACTTGGGATGGTTGATCGTGTTTGTGGGCTAACTTTCAATGTAGTCCAACTCGATTGTGGCTCGTTCTAAAGTCCTTATTGAGGGCTTCCCTGAGGTTGTGGTAAGTGTCATGCATGTTGGTTCTAAGTGGAAAGTAATTTGACAAGTTAGTGATAAATCTAAACTAATTTTGGGTTAAATTTGGATCCTAGATTTGGGATCTTTTAAAGAGATTTGGATTCTTGAAGCAGAGACCTCTTAACTCGATTTTATAATCATCTGCTACAACATATCAGCTGGTTGACACAATTGCAATTTTTGATGGTCACAAACCATTTAACTAACCGCCAAAGCTGAAATCACCTTGGAATAACAACATTAGCATCGCCAGGAGTATTAATTTCAATTGTTTGAGGTAAGTCAAGTGGATGTCAGCTCTTAGTTGTACTTTATGCAATACCCTCTTCCTTCTAGGAACCAATCATCCCAATTCTCTTCATTCCGCCCTCCTATGCCATTGCAACCAACACTCTTCCGTCTTTATTCTCCGACAAGGCAACTACTGTCGTCTAACTTATTTCCTCTTCATGTGGCACTGTTTTCTAACTCTCATTTATTAAGATGAATGCTTTGTTTTTCTGAATGAAAATGAGCAATAGATTCAAGCAGCGAGACATCATGACATGTTTTTGCTATTTAGAATAGTAGAATCCTAAGTAAGCAGCAAAATTGATTAAACTGTTAACGTTCATTACCTTTCCTATTGCTAGCCTCAAACATTTGACTGATAAATCTGTTCACAGATTAGATGTTATGTCATGTTTACTTGAAGAAAGGGAAGAGAGGGCAAAGGAAATAGAGGAAAGAGAAGGGGAGGGAAAATCTCAGTTTGTTAACTTGGATGGGATGAACACAGAGAAAGAAATAAAGATTAAAAAAGAAGGAAAAAAAAAGATCACTAGCAATCACCTCATCTTTTTTTTTTACCCCTGTTTCGTCCTGTTGATCTGAACAAAAGTTTAGGAAAAATGTAACAGTATTCTTTTATTCTACTCTGCCCTCTCCTTTCTGTCCTCTATTTCCTCAAGGTAAACACTGTCAATGAAGCAGACGTCTTATATTGGAGAAATATGTATACTTCTCTAGATTAAAAATTTGTAGGTCTACTGGTGCTAGATTTTTGGTGTTCTTGCTATGTGACTATGTCTAAATCAATCATAATTTTGTTTCTGTGAGAAGCAAAATTAGCCTCAAACCTTGGATTCTCACCAGGGAAAGTACAACTAATTCATTTAGCATGTTTACGAACCTTTTCAGTTACTTTTATCATGAAAGCATTTAGTTATCTGGATAGAATGTACTAGAAAATAGTTTTACATTTATCATGTCATTTCTTTATCCTTATTTCCTTTATTGTGCTCGATGTTAAAAACTGGTGTAAGTGATGTGAACATTGATGGGTTGTTGTGTTGCAAAGAGGATTTGGTCTCATCCATATGAAAGAGTCCACTCGGGACATGGCAAAAAATGGTGACAATGGTGTCTACTATAATATGATAGTTAGGAGGAAAGAAATGATGCTCAATTTTAATCTAGAGGCAACATAAAACATATGAATTACAAACGGAATCACAGACAAATAGTTTTGCAAGTACCACCTTATTGTTTACATTTCATTTAACTAGCAAATAACTGAAACATATTGCTTTATTTCATATAGCCAATGTACCTTCCCATCCATGCCACCAATGGCAGCAGAGGCTGCTTCATTAGATGTAAATGTAACAAATCCAAACCCCCTTGACCTCCCAGTTTCCCTATCCATGATAACTCTAGCTGCAAACGAAAATCACCATGAATTATTTTCATGCTGTAAAAGGTGCTATTGAATTTATATGGTAAAACAATCACTTGCCTTCGATCACTTCACCATAACTAGTAAATGCTTCTCTCAGACTTTGATCATCAGTTCCATATGAAAGTCCTAAAAGTAAGCATATAAAAGATTAGAAGTTAAGCATTACTTCAATTTATAGACTTGAAAGGCTTCTTATTATTAAACCAAACCTCCAACAAAAACTTTTGAGGTTGACATGCATCTTGTTGCTTGAAAAAGTGATGAACCAGAAGTTATTGATTTCTTCAACAAATTACCAACTCTATTGGCAAAAGCCATTGTTCAACCTGAAAATGACAAGGGAAATAAACAAAAGCAAAATTCATCATAAATTGCCATGTTGAACACAAATATTCATGCAAAAGAGAAAAAAAACCAAATCACTGGAAACAAATCTAATAATAGACAAGAATGAGCCCGATAACACTGCTGTGGATGGAATATATATATATATATATATATATATTCCATTTTCATCCATTGTTTCCTATGCTTTCTATCTGTCTTATATTTCCTATAAATGATGTAAACTTTTATAAATTTATTTATTTATACCAGAATGATGTTTGTGAATAATATAACATGCATTCCAGTCAGTACATTGCATTTGCATTATGCACTTACCTAACATAATGATATCAACAATTACTAATAAACAAAAAGAATTGTGCTTGAGAATTTTTTTGTTCTAATTATTAATAGCAAATACTTTACAGCTATTGCTTCTTACTTAGTCATCTCGTACCTTTAAATTTAAATATTTTATACAGTCTAATCATTAATCCAAACTAGATAAATAATCCACTTTTAGTTCAGTAAAATTATACTCATACTAAGTCAAAATGAAACATTAAACTAATTGATATAATTTAATTGGAAATAAAAGCCATCTGCATTTGTTTATGTGGCTACAAAGTAAACTGGGAATCACTTCATTATATGGGTACATAAAATACTTTCAAAATATAATCTTTAGAGTGCTTCAGTACAATTTAAGAATCCCCAAGTGAAAGACGCATCCTTAATTGTTCTTAACTAAGCTGACGGTATAACATCCACAGGCATAAAATCTTGACACGAACACGTGCTTCGTAGGAAATCAGAAAAAAAAAAAAAGGAAGAAAGAAGGGATAGGATGATCTCTTCAAGTGGATCTACTTCTGATAATCAAAGCCATTTGAATAGTTAATTTTATTGTTTGCCTGAAAATGTTACACGAAGCCTCTAAAATATCTTGTTCTAATGACATATTGTATAAGTAAAATGGTTTGAATATATTTGGGTATGTATTTGGGGAGATCGAATCAAATCTACCTTCTCGCGATGGCAAAGGGATAAACCAAGGAACCGAATCATCATAAGTAAATTAAAACAGATACAATCAAGAAAAATTAAAGGAAGGATTGAACTCCGCGACCAATAAGGGGCAAATAAGAAAACGAAGAACATTGCGGGTTGATCGTAGACTTCAATCGATGAACAGAACAATAATTGGAAGAAAGAAAATTTAGGTTTTTCCAAAATTTATATTTACCTTTCCTTGGGGGCTCGGAGCGATCAGACTTCTCTACCCTCTCAAAAACCCTACTCGTTTCGAGAGACAGGGCTGACATGACGGCAGACCACCTTTATATACGATTTGAATCAGATCCAGACCGTTAATTTATGTAGGAGGATGGATAGCCGTTGGATGGCTGATGGCCCAGGACACCAATGCTAGGGTTGTAGAACGGTGCGTGGATCGAAGGGAAGTGACTCGAGTCGATTGAAGAGGCGGAAGGCGGCACCGGTTGGTTGAGGTGGAAGGTGGCCGAGCTACCGACGTTCCGGCGATCACGGGGAGTTCGATATGCTTTGCTGCTTCATCTCCTTAGACCTAGAACCCGTGATGACCTCGTAAAAAGATGATATATGCTCGAAAAATCATTCCTTTTACACTGTCTGTGATTTTGGATTAACGAATCAGTATATTGAGTAACCGCATTGTTGTGATCTTGATTACGTATTATTTCTATTGCAATATCACATCGCAATGCTCACGATAGGAGAAACGTATTTGAGAGCTGTATAATGATCTCTTTATTGACAAGCGATGAGTTATTGACTGTGCTAGACATGAATTAAGAATGATTTCTCAAAAGAATAACAGGCTGAAGCTTTGGATCCTTGAAACCTAATCTATGAAAGTTTGAAGTAGTCATTTGTTGAAAATGGAGATAGATTCTCATAGTCGAAGTAATTTCGATTGCATCATAAACAAGTTTATTTATCATGTTTCGTTAAAGTTGATTTTATTAATCTCTTTAAGCTCTCGGTAGGACATAGATTACTTTGATGCGATTATAACCTACTCATTTTTTGGAAATGAAAACTAGGATTTATCTTTAGTAAGATGGTGCAGTTTAAGTGCTTGGTGAGGATGATTTTGTGAAATAAATTGAATGATTATTGTGAGAAAGTATACATGGAAAATGATGACTATATCAAATGTTATTTTGGTGTGGATTATTCGGAGTCTATTATGATTAGTTGTGAGTGGTTGATTTTGTGCTATTCAAACATAACGTGAACATTTACTGTGAGAAAATTGCATTATGTTCCTCACTTCACAACTTAAAATGAGGGCTAGATAATGACTCGTCTGTTTCAGATAGGGAGTAGTTTTCTGCTATTATCTTCAGAAACATTGTTATAAACTTCTCTATTTTATTAAAGCAGTTTGAGACGCCAAATGGAGAATCAACAACAAGAAGATACAAATGAGAATCGAATAATGACAACTGAAGAATCTGTGACTTCTTTTCATTTTTGCATTGAATATGCTTTCAGCAAATAAGGTCAACAAAGGGGGGAAAATGGAAATTTTGGGTATTCCAATGGGAGATCCAGCATATTTACACTGCTCAAATCACAATTGCCTAGTCTACCAAAATGTCAACAAGAGCAGCGCAAGCAATGCTGTTGCAAAGTTGTGAAAGCCAAATCTAGAGCTCACAGGGGAAGAGTTCGGCAAGTGGGGATAAACATCTGGTGGTGGAAGCATGCACTCATCACCATTGAAATATACTTTTCGAGGGAATGCCCAACCTTGCTTGAATGTGAAGGTATTCGCGTCCTTTTTCAGGAGCAGCTCAGATTGAACATTGCCGTAAGTTCCAGCCTCCATGAGTAGGTCATTGTAGTACTTCATGCCGTAGAACATGCCAGTGTCATCTACAAGCAGAAGCATGATTTCAGATATGTATGTTGCCAAAAGCCAAAGCTGAGGGAAGTATTTGTTCATCCTGCGCACTTACTGATGGATGGGTATGGCACTAGGGGCTTGTACTCGAAGCTGAAGACCTCAGTGACATTGTCAAGGTTGGGGTGTTGAACCACAAGCGTCCACTGGGTGTAGTTCATGCGGTAATTGAAGTTAGAGATGACAATCTTGGCACGCCAGTATTCCTTGTAGTTGATCTTTACGTGCCAGTGGACACGGACAGGGCACATGTGGTGTGTGCATTGCAGCAAAGGTGAGTTATCCTTGCTGGGTGTGTTGATCCCCGGCATGGTTATTTGATTGGAGTCACTCCTGTATCATCATAAATTAAAACTTAGATTTCTAATAGCTTAAACTTGAAGGGGAGTTTGAACACATACTCAATGCAGTTTTTGTTCTCGCAGCCGCAAGCACAGGACTGGCAAGGAATGATGGTGTCGTTGTAGAAAGAGGAGAAGGAGACGCAGCAGGATGGGTGCTTCGATGCCAGAATCTGCGAGTAGGTGCAGGTAACCTTCCATGTCACTGCACAGCAGAACATGATTCATCAGAGTGTGATCCATTTTCTTCTCCAATCACACAGACTACATGAACAAGATAAGCTTACTGAGTGCTTGAGTTTTGCGACGCTTATCAGGAGTCCAAAATACGGTTGAAGGCACAATCTTGGCTGGTCCACAGGTGTAGCCAGGTCCTGGCCCAAGCAAGGTGAAGTTCTTGGGCAGCTTGACAGTCTTGTTAGATGTGCCGGAGAGTCCAACACTGACCTGGAATGCTGAAACTGAAGCGGCAGGGTCCTGGCCGTAGGATGAAACCACTCCTCCCTTGCAGCAGTTAGCAATCTGCTGGTTGTAAGGGACCCCTGGGAGCAGGTCCACCACGGTCGGAGTCCTCTTGCAGCAGTGAGGGATATTTCCCTTGAACTTGGTGCAGTCTCCTTGGTCTGTGGTCTGAGCACCCACCATGGACCAGATGACCTCTTTCTTCGCCCATGTCCACCCCAGCGTCCACCCCGGGCTCATGATGTGCCGGTACATTTGGAAGTTGTTCAGCATCACCATCGCCTTCAATCAATCACAAGTATAAAATGGTATGTGAAACCACACTGCTGCTTTGCTTAATTTTACTTCTTATTGATGTTTCAATCTCTTTTTAGTTTATTTAGAAACATGAATTGCAAAAATGGCTAGATTGATACTAACCACATAACCGTCAGGAGTCCATGAAATCACATCCCATTTGATGGTAATGTTCCCAGTCGGGTCCAACGGATCGAAAGCCACTGCTTCATCAACAACAATAGCAGAACTAAGAAACACAAACCTCACAATTGCACCTCGATTAGCTTAGAACAAAGCAGAACCTGCACTGGAAGACACCAACACGAGGGCGAAGAGCAAAAGGATAGACCCCGATCCCCTCATGGAGCAACTCAAGCGTGATACCACAACCGTGAAATCTTAGTCTCCAACCTCCTGCTGAGGGAATGAAGAGATCAGTAGCGGGTTTGGCGAGCCTTTAAAGACAAGAAGGCCAACTATTGAGCCATAACTCACCTACAGGTTTGTTAGCTAACTAAGAAAGAAATT
The DNA here is from genome assembly GCA_037974815.1 of Kaempferia elegans. Classification (NCBI taxonomy): domain Eukaryota; kingdom Viridiplantae; phylum Streptophyta; class Magnoliopsida; order Zingiberales; family Zingiberaceae; genus Kaempferia; species Kaempferia elegans. The sequence goes on along the minus strand of JBBPFQ010706727.1, from coordinate 1,636 downwards.
TAAAAAGCGTTCAGTCTCATCTCTGTTCTTTCCTTCCATCTTCGCCGCCATCTCAATTTTTTCTTTAATTGCCATCTAATTTCTCTTCTTTGAAGCAATGTGTTTGGTGTGGGAAATTTGAAGTGTACTTCTCAACGGTTGTTGGTTCTTTGATAGAGACAAGCATATCAAATTTATCAACTAACAATAATAGTCATGAATCATTCTGCAAATTGCTTATTTCTCTAACAACTTAGGCATTTAGAATAATCAGTAAGAATCTCTACTAATATTATATAAAAGTGAAGAATGATCATATGATACACTTCTATTCTCATATTTAGGCTCTTTTTCTTTTCAAATAATTACTTAATTGTTTAGGGTTTAAGGTAAGATATCTAATTCTTCGAACCGGCTAATGTTGAAGGTGACCGATCTAATTCTACATAAGTTTTCTATCGTTCAACTGGGTAAATTTGGAAGTGTGAATGACTTGTTGCTCTGCAGTTCCAGGGTTGTTTTATAAAGGAGAAAATTATGTAGTTAGGAATTAACTCCTGAATGTCTCATCAACTGAAAGCATTTTACTATTGCACAGCCCGGGGATCTCATTAATCTCATACCAAATGGGGAAAAAACTAACTTTTGAATAGTTGTGGATCAATGACAAGACACATAACATCAGACAAACTTTCAGTGCTTCAATTGTTGATTGAGACTGAAGGGAGGAGTTTTTTTAATTTATATATGTGTTTGTGTGACTTTTACAAGGTTAGCTGGGAAAGAGAAGTTGGCACTTGGCAGCAAGTGAGCAGTCCCCATCTGAAGAGTACCCCTCAACTTGGATCGAAGGCCTTGAAATAAGGTATCATTTTCTTAAAGTCCAAAGCAATTATTGTAACTTTATTATGCTTTGAAATCTCATACCGATCCAAATGTTGGAAACATATCATTTTGATGAATTATCAAAATTTAATATTATTCCATAGTGTTCGAGACAATGCCTTGTATGTCAATTATGTAATGAGTATTATTTTATATTAAGAGGAAGTTTGACTGAGCTTATAAGTTCTATAAAACAGCTTATAAGTTGTTTTAGAGCTTTTAGCTCTTTAAATTTGTTTGGTAAAATTTTTTGTAAACAACTTATAAGCTGTCAAAATTGTTAGAACTTGTGAGCCGGTTTAAGGGTTAGAGTTAAAC
>JBBPFQ010706726.1:0-26341 GCA_037974815.1 Kaempferia elegans | reverse complement strand
AGGCACAAGACACCGTACGTAAATATTCTGTATGACCATATTAGCATATAGGTTCAGTTGACACTTTCAATGTCCTAACCATCTCTCAAGCGGGCAACTATAGTGGACATATGACATCTCACGTGGAGATTCTTTTCTGCGAGATATATAAGGACCAATGGAGGTAAGTGAAGGTATAATGATTTTTCTTATCGCACGCGTTGGCAACTCTTCCCTATCAACAATCTCTTTATTTTCTCTCTTGAACATTTCTTTCTCTCTTGCATTTAGCTTCATCTTTCAGCTCAGTGCTGACTTGACAGTCGAAGGGCTTCAATTAGTAACAGTCCCCACACACAAAAAATAATAGAAGTTTCAACCCGAAGGCAACGGGGATGACAAGGACACCATCATATCCTTATTATTCACTCTCAGCTATGGGATTGATATCATCGTATTTTTCACGACCATAAGAACATTTTTGTAAATAAATTATAAGGAGGAAATAAATGTTTTCCATATAACTAATATTCTTATTGTACATAATAAATTCGAGTCTTGCACCCATTAAAGCCCCAGAAATTTACGATCGAGAATAAATAGAAAGCATTAAGTTTTAAATTTTTGTTTACAAATAATTTTAACACCGATAAAATCCTTAAAATAAATTCTAATAGAAAAAATATAATTTCATAATTAAAATTGTGTAAAAAAAAAGCCTCCTTATTTATATGCTGAACTATCGATGCAAACCCCCGTTCCGACGTCCCTTCCCCTTCCCCTTCCCCTTCCCCTTCCCCTTCTATTGGAATTGGCTGCGCCGAAATCGCCGTGCTCGTACAATAACCTTGAAAAATTTGCCCCCTTTTGGCTCCCCGTAGTACGGCGACAGAGACAGAGGGTTGGGTCGGACGAGGGGATTGATCGTCATCGGTAAGACGGTTAGGGCTGGTTGGGTTTTTTGTTTTTTTCACAATCCTTTTCTGTTTCTGTTTGGTTTTCTTCTGTTTGCTTCACATCGCCGTCGTCTTTGATCGAAGAGTGCAGCACTCTTCCCTCCTTCGGTTCCAATTTGTGTCGATTGTTTTGTCCTATGCATATCGTGATAAGTTGTGTTCTAGACAGCATGCTGTGTGCACTTCTTCAGTGTTTATTTTGGTTAGTTTAGCTAAAGTTGTGGGCTTTTTGACAGTCGGCATTGAATCTATGGTCCGCGCACCATCTCAAAGAAAAGATGGTATTGATAGCTCCAAGAGCAAGGGAGCCCCTCCAAAAACGAAAGATCTGCACGATTTGAGCATCTCTCCGACAATGCAGAATGCTAATTCTAGTAGTAAAGTTTCTAGCGGCAAAGGGAAGAACAGAAAGGACATGGTCGCCACTAGTTCTGGACCCAAGGATTCCTCTACATTGAGGAGATCCACTAGGGAATTTCGCATGACAATTTCAACCACGTCAAATTCCAACTCGAGGAAATCAGAACGGCTGGAAAACCAAAGCTTGGCCACCCCTTCAAGGAAGGTGAAGATAGAAAGGGAAGTAAAGAAACTGTGTCAGAATTCTCTAAGAAGGTCAGAGAGGATTGACAAATCTTCTGCCTCAGGTTCCTCAAATTCTAAGAAGTCTAGCAAAATCTCAGATTCCCCCGTGAAGAAGAAAGGTAATGTAGTGAAGAATGGAAAGCAGAAGTCAGTTTTGGTTGCCGAAGGAGAGGTTAAGTCTAAAAATATCAATGAGATAACTCCTCTGACGGGTAAAAAGAGAAAGCAGATGACGGCTAGGACCTATAGAGCTTTATTATCTCCACAACCAGCTAAGAAAGTTAGAAAGTCAGGTATGCATTTCTTGCTTGCTTGTACTAATAATTGTTTTTCACGAGTAAAAAGATTCCAGACAAAATTGTACTTATTAGCAACCTTTTTCTTGCTATGTTTAACCAGTATTTAGTGTTGGCCTTTGTGAGTCTAGCTCGATGAAACTTTTGACTCTGGTTCTATATTGATTGTTTCATGCTACCTGACTTCTGCCTGGGCACCTTCCAGATGCTGCTGAAACACAGCATGAGCGTGATTCACCAGCTGCTAATTCTGAAGCTGCGTTGGAGGGTGGAGATGGTTGCTGTCAAAAAAAGATCAGTGAGCAAAATGTGGAACTTTGCAAAAAAGAGATAAAAGAAGATGCAGTGTGTTCTAGTTCTGGTTCAAAAGATGATTCAGAGAAGGCCCTGGGAGTTGAAGGAGATGCAACTTCAGCTTGTGTCGATGCAGCTCCAAACCTTATTAAAGTAGTAGCACCCAAGTATGCCGATAACTTGGAACATTTTAAATGCAGTGATAACTCATTGCAACCTACTCTTGGAGTAATTTCGAAGGAAGAAACTTTACATGATGCATTTCAGAGAGTGTCGGATGGTGATGACAATGATCCTGATGCATGTAAAAAAAATGCAGAAGATATGGAGATCTTGAAGCCAAAAGAATTTTCTTTTCCACATAGATCCAATTGTTCTGATACTTCAAGAGAAAATGAGATCAGTCCAGAGGCTTCCACAAGCTCCCTGCTGACTCATTATCTTGATCCAGACATGCAATTGATACCAAAAGAAAAGGATAAACTAGCTGAAGGAGTTCCTACTGAAGATGTTTGTCTTTCAACCTCTTCTGCTGAGAGGGAAAATTCTGTGAAGTGCACCAAGTGTGTAAAGCTACAAAGGTGCTTGTATTAGAATCATATCTTATTTTTATTCTTTTTTGCACACATTTTGTTCTATGATGTTGGGTGGGTGGTTTGATTGCTGATGTAATTGCTATTTTTGTTAATGTGTTGCAAACTATGTGCAGGGTGCAAGACATGCTTGTTACGGATCCATGTTCCTGCATTGCAAAAAGGAAAAATGATTTATCTTTTGCTCCTCTTGAGGTATAACCCAATTTCAGCATATTTATTTTGTTGCAATTTTATCTTTCTCTAATTTAGCTTACATCATGTATAGTGCAGAAATTGTTTTATCTTGGATTTGCTGGTTTGTTGTGTTTACAATGCAGTTCTTTGGTTGTGATCAAATTCAATGTTTCATCTTCCAGATTCAATTTTTGGCTTAAGATGAAATGAGATTTGGCACTATGATACTTTGATTTCCACTGCTACTTGCCAAATGCTAGCTTTTCTGGATTGCTTATATTTCTAAAGTTTTGAATTTTGACAAACATCCCCCTGATTGAGGATGCTGAGTGCTTGGCATGCTCATCATCATTTTTGGTGACATGCCAAGGGTTCATCAACACTCAAAACACAGAAAGACTCATAGGGTTACCTTGTACAATCAAATTAAGATAGCAAATAACGTCCGTACTGTGCACTTGTTCTCCTAAATTATTATAAGCATATAACATTGTTTTGGTGGTAGATGACATTGCATAGATTTTGATGGTATGATAGGAATCACAGCCAACCTCGGGCTGTTAGCGCTCACTGCTTGTTGTCATTGGCGGTGACGGTGCCAGGATAGGACAATGTCAGTCTGTAACTAGAAAATAAAAGTTAACTGGTTTCAATAGTATCGTGAGATATTGAATATCTGCCTGTAATGTTATTTAATTAGCCGAATCAACCACAATGGGAAGAATGAGGTGCTTAACTATTGATTGTCTGGAAACCCAATTGTTCTTATAAATCTGCCAATTTGTTCTATTTCTGGTCGACCACTCCTGTGATAAGTATGATAACAGCAAAAGAGAAGGAGAGGAATCAATTTGACAGCAAGATGGCTAGGAGAGACAGAGAAGTCGTGAGTGGTGGATCTGGACAAGATGTGTACTTGAAGGAGAGCTGCAGTGTTTTGATTGTTATTATCTCTTTGCCTGATAACCAATGGTGAAGCAAAGGTAGGAGGGAAGGCTATGGAAGGACAAGAACACACACAAGTTGTTGTAGGATTTGTTTCGTTTTACCTCCATGCGTGAAGGTACTACGGTGAAAAAGACAGTAATTATGCCCTTAAAGGGTTTTTTTTTTTAAGACGGCCCCATATGTGTTTGAGGTTCTAGAAAGAGAGTCAATCTCTCAACACCATTATGTTAATAAACACAAACATTTCTAATGTATAACTTACTAAGAGGAAACTGTAATATCAATGCATATAGCATAATTTTAAAAGAACGGGGAAAGGATACATATTACTCAATTGAGACATAGTTCAACTTTGTCTTGCCGACCTGTAGTTTGGTTTCTGTCACTTGACCACTTGCCGTCACCTTTTTGTACATATTTGCGAACTCATGTTACCTTTCTTAGCTAATTACCTAAGTTCATATCTAATTTATTGATTGGGTTGGGCACATGCAATTTCATCCTTGCCCCACTTTTGGTATAATGCTATGTTCTTGCGGATTCTTTTTTCCCGGTAAACAATTTTCTGATTTTTTGTGTCTGGCCTGCCACATGTCACCAATGAGAGAAGCACAAGAAACCATCAGCTAGAAGGATAAAAAAAAATAACAACCACTTCTGTGGGAGGATGAAATTGGGTGTTTGCATCCCAATGGAAACCAGTTTTTCTCATTAGTTATGGCTCTCTTGTCTCTCAGGAAGAATGTTTTTGCTTTTGTTAGCCTATAATGCACATGAACAATTGAACAAACCAATTTCTTCCATTAGCAACACACAGACTGTGAAACCTATTTTCTTGCAAGATGATGATATTCCTGAAATAAATCCAATCAGCACCACCTTCATTACGGTAAGCGAAAGCTTCAAAAGATTGAGGGCTGGAAAACATGTTGGGTTTTAGACTGGGCTTAGATTATCTTAATGTTAGAATGATATTGACAGGGATTGCTAGTGAAAGAGTAAATATTGATGGATGGTAATGCAAGTGGGCTAATTATTATGAACCGAACAATTGTTCCTCAAAAAATGTGTGATTAGTAAAATGCCAGTTTTGTTTAGGTCACTGAGAATTTTATTTATATGTATATTCTGAACTGTCATAAGATAGAAAGTAATAATGTTGAAATAACATAAATTTATTAAATTTGAAATCAGTTAGTTTGTGAATACACCATTAAAAGTTGCTAGCCAATCTCATTTCTTATAAGATTGTTTCTTTTTCTTTTCTTTGCTTTTTCCTGTAGGTAGTTGATAAAAAATTTGCTCCAGAAACACATGAAATTGATGCCAATGCTATGAAAGAAGTTGAAGAAAAGGGAAGTCTATTGTCAAAAGAAGAATTAAATGGAGCAGAAAAGTATTGACATCTAAGCTTTCTTTTGTACCTGTTATATGTTTTTTCAATTTAGGATAAATGACTACTTTTGTTTCCTAATTGAGTATTATTGCAGTTTACACATCTAAGCAATGTATGCCATGATGTGCATATGGAGGAATTAGTAATTGAGGCCAAGTAAAATTAGAGTAACATGAGTATCAAAGTTTAAAAAAATGAAATAGGGTATCTTATGGGGTTTATGTTTTAGCATGATCCACTTTACACTCAACTCAAAATGCTCTCCCCAATGACACACACTGTAGTGTTTGGTCACTATAAATTTGATGTTCAAATTCGCTAAATACAAGCTTTGCAACTCATGTACAAATCTCAATCTCTACCCTTTTATCTCAACTGCTCCTTCCCAATAACACACTGCCCAATAACACATACACTAGCGATTGGTTACTATAAACTTGATACCATTAGCTATACTTCTCACCCAACACACACAATATTAGTAGTTTATTACACCACTCACAACATCCATAAGTATGCAGGGGTAGTGCACACATACACTCCATATTTATGGCATGTACTTGATGGACATTAATTCTCTTCCTCATAACTATTACTGTCAATCCCTCAAGACAAAACATAGACAAAACATTGACAAACCAACCGACCAACAAATTCGAATGCCACATTACATTCACCTCTAACGATGATAACCTTCTCACTAGCAAAGCAAACACCAACTTGACTAAACAAACTACTCTGACAACATATAAAGGGCACCAGATTTTTGACCGCTTGACATGGCAATCCATTTATACAAGTTTTTGATGACCAAACCCCACTATGGATTGGTAACATCTAAAGAACCAAAGAAGAGCATATAACCTACAATCCTCAATCATGATCTTTTGACATTGAAATTTGGCTTGGTTGCACATACAATTGACATATCACCATATATGGATATAGATACGGCCATCCTACTTGATCAAGACAAAGCCAACCAAAAGAGAAAGGTATCACTTAATTCTGGTAGAGGAGAGGCTCATCGTTATAATCTAGCTCTATTTAACCTACTCACTTTCTCCCTCTTTTCTCTCCCTTCTTCTTTCTCTCTCTCCCCTCCTCCCTCTCATTGTTATTCTTTTTGTCATCTGGATACCTGGTATAAAAAAATGTTATTCTTGTTGTCATGTCCAATTAGATGAGAGAATTTGCATGTTGCCATTAGCTTGAAATCCTTAGACCCATATAAATACTAGCTTATTCATTTAACCTCATGAAACTTCTTTATTAGTCCATAATTCACAATGTGAGACTAAGTGATACTTTAGGCTTGACATGCTTTCAAGTACCAAAATCTATCTCATCCTTGAATCATGCCTAATCATAAAATCATCCCTAATTCGCAGAATGTGAGGCTTGATCTTGCTACACCATAAGATACATGACCCTTTTCACACCTCACCGTGCATATGATTATGCTTGCTCTAATACCAATTTTTTGAAGCCTTAGATGAGAGGTACAACCTCTTAACCTCTCAAGCACAACCACTGATATAACCCAAGTCATAATAATTCATCCATCTAAATTGGAGTATCATATCTTCCTCATCACTTTTCTTTTATTTCTTATTAGTTATTTCCTATCTGACCATTCTCCCTCCTTCCTCCTCTCAACAAAATTGTGCTCTGAAGAGTTGATTGTTAAATGGATGATGGTACCATCATCTTTTTCTTTCTCTCTTATTTCCTATTTGCTTGCTCTCCCCCTTAGCAATGATTGTGCTTTGAAGAGTTGATTATCAAATGGATGAAGGTACCAACATTAGAGCTGTGCCCTTGGATAATGTCTCCTTTCTTCATACTCTCTCTCCCTTTTTCTTGTTCTTTCTCCCCTCTCCCTTCTTTCTCTCATGCCTCTCTCTCTTCTTCTTTCTTGCCTGTTTCTCTCTCTCTTCTTCCTTCTCCCTCTTCATTGTTGTTCTTCCTCTTCCCTCAACTCTCATTGGTCTTCCTATATCTTCCGTCCTATCACCCTCTTCTTTCTCTCTCCCCATTATTTCTGTCCCTCTTGCTCTCATGCTCTTCTTCCTTCCTCTTCCTCTTGCTCCTCTTGCATATTCCCTCCTATCTTCTATTTTCCTTATTCCCTTTACTCTCTGTCTTAGTCTCTCGTTCCTCTTCCTCTTGCTCTTGCATATTCCCTCCTATCTTCTCTTTTCCTTATTCCCTTTACTCTCTGTCTTAGTCTCTCATTCCTCTCTCCTCTCTCCTTCCTACTACCTCTACCACTTTTCTTCTTCTTCTTCTTCTTCTTCTTCTTCCTCCTCCTGCTTTTATTCTTCTTTGTTGGAGCATCGTTGAAGCTTTTTCCTGGGACAACGGCAACAGTGAGAAAAGTACAGGAAGATAGAGGAGAGGAAGAAGAAAGAGAAGTAATAAAGAGGGAATGATTGGAAACGAAAACAAACAGATTTCTTGACTAAAAACTGCCAACTGAATAACCTAGTATGTTCTTTGTCACTTCAATTTGAAAGAATAACACTGTTAAAAAATATGGGATATTTTCATATAAATTCTAAAGGACAAAAAATTGATCTATGAAATTGCAATAATACCTGTAGTTCATGAATGGCCATTTACCCTTCAACTCATTTAATTAAATTCTTCCAGTAAGAATGGATGGATCTAAATGTTTCTTCTACTTAAATAGGCCAAGTTGTTGTGTATCCCCAGTTTGTACAACCAGTGCTGATAGCAATATGGAAAAGGTACTACATCTTTGTAACTAATTGTTTGCCATTCATTGAAAAACATTAATTAGTTAGACTATGAGCTGCTTGATGTTATATTTAATTGTTTGCTCTCTTGAAATATTATATTAGGCGATTGAGAGTCCCTATTGTCATATTATGGGTAGCTTGAAGAAAGATGTTTGCTCAACCGTTATGAAGGAGCAGTTGGTTGAAATTCAAACAGATTGCCATCCTAATGCTTGTGTTCTTTGCAGACAACCAGAAGCAGAATTGTGAGTCTCTTTCTTCCACATCAATATAGTGTCTGTGCTAATTGATGCATTGTAATTCTCAGATTGCTGATAACCTATAGTTTTTTTTGTTGGCAATGCTTACCTAGACTTTCTGTTTCTGTGTGAAGCTAAGATTGTCTGCTAATTAATAATCATATGGCAAGTTTTGCCTTGATAACCACTTCGTTGTTCTTATTTTATAACAGATCTTTTGGTAAATATCTTACAATCATAGGTTCTGTTGTGGCAAGGGATGCAACATACGCTATCACATTTCTTGTTTGGATCGGCCCTTACCAAATGCTCCTCCTGGTATTTGGCTGTGTATTTCTTGTATAAAAAGGAAAATAGAGTTTGGCGTATACTCCATATCTGAAGGGATTGACTCTGTTTGGAATGTTAAAGAAGGTGAGGAAAATCAACTATTATTATACTATTATCTTGATAGACTATTTGCCTCTCATAAGTTGACAATATTTACTTATCCATGTCATGGTTCTAGGAGGGCAGAATAGCAAACACTACCTTGTCAAGTATAAAGGTCTTGCACACGTTCACAATCAATGGATTTCAGAAACACAGATGCTTGAGGAAGTTCCTTCACTCCTTTCTAAATTCAACAGGAAGTACCAAAAGAACAAGGTTTGTTTAATTATTGTACTTTTTGTAGCATAGTGTATATTTTGTTGTATGTTTGTTGATTAACTTAATTCTTTTCAGGCTGTTAGATGGAAGCAGGAGTGGACTAAGCCTTGCCGGCTACTTCAGAAACGATTGTTGATGCCCCAAGAACAAGCAGATCAATTTTTTGACAGACTTGGTAATAGCTTTACAAACTGCTACTGTGAGTGGTATGTGAAATGGAAAGGCCTTGGTTATGAAGATGCAACATGGGAATTGGAGAGTTCACCATTTTTACACACACCTGAGGCACTGTCACTAATGAAAGAATATGAGGTTCGTCGAAAAGCAACATTTGATTCTTCAAATGGTGACAAGGTTGGTCATTATTCAAGGAAATGACCTTATATAATTGATATTTTTCTTCAATGCTTATTGAAATAACTTTATACTTTTTCCCAAAAAGTGAAAAAAATAAGTTCACTTGTCTTTCTTTGGTAGGCAGTAGGCTGTGTACCCTGAACTAAGTCAGCTACTATTTAGTAGAGATAGTTGACCCTCAGAGGGAAGTATCCTGATGATTGAAGACATAAATTACTGATTCATTTACTTATACATTTGGTTATAGATTTTGTAGCATATCACGCAATATGAGTTGCACATATTGTTCTGGTGGATGACCGATTTTCATTGCTGTCTATGAATCTTATTTGCATATAAAATTTTAATGTTCCTAGATCTTCATTGTTGTGTGGTAGTATCATTTGCGCGTGCGTGTGCACACACACATATATATTTTTCATATTTCTAGATCTTCATTGTTGTGTGTTAATAAAATAGCTGTCATTACTTTAGTCTGCATCTCATGTGGGGATTTTTGTTCACCTCTTTATGCAAAAGATTAGGATATCTACTGAAAATATGCTGCTTATGTGTGTGACCCTAGAATTGCCTAATTTCACACTTGCAATTTTAATTGCAGTCATTGTCCTGTCATTGTGCATACTTCCAAGCAAGATTTTTTTGCTAGTTGCTTTGTTTGGCTACTTTTACATGATTAAGTAATTGTACTATTTAAGCATAGTTTTATCATAAGAAAAGGAATCAACATGAGAGGTGAGATATAGTTAGAAAATTACCTAGTTGGAAGAGTTCCTTAATAAAATCTCCAGTAAGAGAGATTAAAAAAATATCATTATGATTACAGAGAAATAGGCCATAGGGATTGCGTTATCTTGTATTTAATTTAATCCTCCCATCAATATTTCAATTATTGGTCCTGTCCATCTTAGATATATTTAGTTAGTGTTGTTGTAATTCTTAGTACTATTTGTCTACATATTTTATCCAATTCTGATTTACATGGGGAGCAATTATTTCTCATTTTCTGATTATAAGTGTATTATCCTTTTGTGAATGCATGTGTTTTTTGCAGCTACTAACAAGCCTTGTTATCCCAGGCTCTCGAGTTTAGGAGGAATCCATTTCATAAATTAACACGGTTACCTGATGGTTGCCCTCGCAAACTTGATAATCGTCATTTAGATTCAATTAATAAACTTCGTGAGTTTTGGCACAGAAGTCAAAATACCCTTTTCATAGATGATCAGGTATAATGTGATCTTCAAATGTTCGGCATTTCTGTTGTTATATTTTCCACACATTTTTGATTGAGCACTAAACATAAATTTCTGTTGAAATGCCATATAATTATAGAGCCAACGAAGCATGCTTTTATGCAATCATTACATGTATAGATCTATTGCATTTCTATGCTCTACATAGTTATTTGCTTGAGGAGCAATCAAGATACAACATGTTTTTCAATACTTGGAAAACCACTTAAAGATGTTTTGGCCAAACTTAAATAGTGCAGTTTGGTAAAGTTCCTCATTAGGATGATGTGGGGCACCTAAATCACTGATATTGTGGCGCTTTAGATATCTTGGACCAACTATTCAATGACAGTGAGAGATTTCATGAATGTAGCATCAGGAAGATAAATGGCCGATGAAAATGAAGCTGCTTTTTGATTTCTTGTGCAATTGTTGTGTTAGGTGAACCCTGGTCATAATTTTTATGAGGTAAAGGTGTTGGATGATTGAGAAATAGCACAAAAAGTTTGTGATATTGAGATATGGTGTTGGTATGGATATGGAGAGTTATTATAAATAACAACAACAAACCTTATTCCACTAGGGGAGGTCGGGTATATGGATCCTTTTACACCATTATGCTCTATCCCCTATATCATCATCTATATTTAAAAATTTTTTATCTTGTTTTACTATTGCTAACCAGTCTTTTTTTTGTCTTCCTCGTTTAATATTGTCATAGTTTCACTCTATCCTCATATATCCAGATATCCCACCTTAACATCCTCATCTTCTCCTCATATGCTAGAGTCATAGCTCAACATTCAGCTCCATATAACATAAAAGATTTAACCGCCAATTTGTAAAACTTCCCTCTATTATTTTAGAGTTACTTTACGGTTACATAGAACACCCAATTCTATATAAGACATCTCTCAATCCCTTCATCCTTTTGCAAAAAAAAAATCTTATATTCTTAAAACTCTTGATAACTCGTCATCTCCTATCTTAACAATTGTCTCATTATGACTAATATTGCTAAATTTAAATAATATATTCTGTCATTCATTATTGTAAAAAATAAAACAAAATATTCTTATTCATGATAGTCAAGTTTGTGCAAGTAGATAACACTAATGAAAATGACAAATAAATTCCTTAATTATATATGTTGAATCTATTGAAGTTAAGGGTCGTGTGTGTTTATGTGCGCACAAAGAAAGGCCAAAGAAAACCCTACTTACTATTCTTATATAAGTATTTTAGGTGGCCTAATTAATACTAGTGCTACATACTCGTAGCGCTACAGCCTTGAGTTGCCTGTCATTGATTTCTCTTATTTATTCTCTCCAACTGAGAAAATACACGACATACACTACTATATTTCTATCAACTTAGTTGCATTCTGTCATTGATTTTTCTTATTTATTTTTTGAAGTTATTAGTTCTCATGGGATTGGGTATATCTGCAACATGTGAAAACTCATGAAATATAATTAATAACTATCTTTCCATCTGAATTATCTGTTATTCTTCTTAGTCAGAGAATATGAATACTCGATAACTATTGGGTATGTTGTCAAATGAGACAATGCTATTCTTGTAAGTCAGGATATATTCACTTTTTCATGGGTTGGACTTTTGCATCAACATTAGTCAAAGGAAAAAAATTTTATTTTATTTTTGCCTTGTATGTTTTTCACACACGAATTAGTGACCATCCTATTTGTCTCTTGCAAGTTGCTACTCTTTTGTATTTCATTGTTACACTAACTATGTGAATTTTATTTTTCAGGAACGAGTTATTATATCCATCCTGCTCATTATGTCCTTGCAATCTTATGCATGTAGGCCTTTTCTCATCATCTGCCCATCAACTTCTCTCTCAGTATGGGAGTCAGAATTTCATCGCTTGGCACCTTCCATCAATCTTATTGTCTATAATGGGACCAAGCATGTTCGCAATGTGATTCAAAATCTAGAATTTTATGAGGATGGCGGTTGTATAATGTTTCACGTGCTTATTTCACATGTTGATGCGATTGTTGAGGTAAATTGGTCATCTATTTGTAATTAGCAATTTTATTATCATTTTAATTAAAATGTTTTAATTGAAGACTTTATGCCCTAGAAAATGCATTGTATGCCTAAACATATATTTGTTCACAATATTACTTGAAATTAATGATTTCAAACCTTTTGACATGCCATATAATATACAGGATTTTGATAAACTAGAATGTATTGGCTGGGAAGCTCTGTTTGTTGATGACTGCCAGAATTCCAAAATATCCAAACATTTGGAATTTCTTAAACGTCTTTCTGCTGGTTTCAGGCTTCTCCTTCTTAGTGATATGGTGAAAGTAAGTATTATTATCATCCGTTATGAAGGCACGATTCGGTTCTTGTCAACTCTGTTAATGGTTTGTTAACTCTTGAACAGGATAAGATCGCCGAATACCTCAATCTCCTCTCATTTCTTGATTCAGAGATAGACAAGAACTCAGCATTTGCAACTAGTTCTGTCTCAAATGATGCTATTGATACACTTACTTTGAAGGACAGGTTATCACATTATGTTGCATATGAGCGGAAACCTGACTCTTCAAAGTTTTTGGAGTTCTGGATTCCTGTTCACCTTTCTAATGTGCAGCTTGAACAATATTGTGTTACTTTACTTTCGAACACTATGTCTCTTCGTTCATGCTCAAAAGATCTTGTGGGAGCTCTTCGTGACATTCTCATCTCAACTAGGAAGGTTGGCCTTCAATTACTATTTGATTAACATCATGGGAGTTTGATAATTTGTTGGAGTTTGTATTTTACAGTTCTTGTTGTAGTTCATTAGCATATCAAAAGTCTTTTTTTCACAAATTCTGTTTTTTCTTTTGTGGCAGTGTTGTGACCATCCTTACCTTGTCGACGACAATTTGCAAGGTTCACTTACAAGAGATCTACAAGTTACTGAATACTTGGATATTGGAGTAAATGCAAGTGGTAAGCTACAAGTACTTGACAAGATTCTTCAAATGGTTAAAGACCAAGGGTTAAGGGTGATAATTCTTTTTCAGGTTTGTGATATATAATCTTTTAGGCTTCTCTCTGTAACTTCTGAATTCGTTTAGGTCATAGTGCTTGCATTTTGGCATTCATATATGGAACTGCATGTACTGCACTCGTTAAGATATTGATTCTTTGTCTTTATGTGAACATATGTGCTTTATTGCTACATGCTATATTCTTCTCTGTTTAAAATTGTTCAAATTTACTGGGGATAATGGGTTTTTGGTTATGAGACAAATTTAATTGTTACATCAACATTTTAGGATGTACATAAGTATCTTGTAATTTGTTTAAACCAAGGTTTAATATTATAATGTACACTTTCATTCTGTATTGTTAAGACCAAGAGTACAGGTAGTTTATTGTTTAAATCTAGCAGTTTATTGTAATTGTTTTTTCTAAATGTAAATGAAAATTCGATTATTTACTTAATTTTGGTAAATTTTACTTTCATAATTTGGATCGTGGTTCAATATGTTTCTTGAAGGTCACATAAGTAATTTATTGGTTAGTGAATGGTGTGCAAAACATATGTTAGACATTGATGAATGAGTGTTTGCAAATATTCAATTTCTTAAATTTTCTATTATTGGTTTGCTATTTCTTGCTATCTTTCTATAAATGGATGGTCACATACATCAAAATTTTAGAACAATTACAGAAATCTGAGACAAATCTATTATCATAGGCAGCATTAAATTAAGAGTCAATACAAAGCCATTTTTCTGTAAACAAATGAGGTTCCGTAACACTACTTTATGTAGTTTTAAGACGATATCATGTTAATTCTAGAGGTATAAATAGATTAGTTGAAGTTTGAATTGCAGAGAGAAACTCAGAAAAATAATTATTTTAAATTGTGTATGACTAGAATTGAATATAGGGAAATGTAATTTGGATAATAAGGAAAGCAGTGTGGGAATTGGAAAGATGATTGCACATGGATTTAATGTAAGACCTTTAAATTTCTTAGATCTATTATTAAACCAGAAAAAGATATTGAAGAAAAAAATATTGATGAAGATATCACTCGTATGATAAAGAGTGAGCATTTAAAATTAGGAGCTTTCGAAGCCTTGTGTAATTTAGGTACGCCTTTATGCAGTAGGTGAAATTTTTTTAAGATTTAAGTATGATTAACATACTCATGCATGACAGTGTTAAAAAAATCCATCTAATGGAGATGAGATGCTAAGATTATTTGTAAGTTATTATAAAATTCCAAGAGTGAAGTTGACCAAAAAGTCTTGAAAGAATCCAAATACATTTTAGGCACAGTCATGCCTTCTGCATGACTACCCATCAAAATCAATATCCTCAGTGCTGAGAATCTTAATAATAATACTCGGAGGAACTGATTTGGATAAAAATGAAAAATGTTGGTAATAACTTGACATAATTTTTCAAAGCAAGGACAAGGAATCTTGAGATTATAAATGGTTTTCTTCAGTTTGCATACTCACTCTTTCAGCCACATACCCTTGAGTTTGTTCCAATCATCAAGAAAATGACCTTTTTGACATTCATTTGACACTTTCCAATCTGATTGACAAGTGATAAGATAACACCTTCATATCAAACTCATTCGTGCATTGAAGGGGTTGAAGAAAACTGAGACCATAGAAGAGCTCACACTCATACCAAGCTGAGAGGGAAAATATTGTAAATCACATGTAGAAAACTCGGACATAACATTCAATCATTAAATACTCCATAAGGGACTAAACTCATAATAATATCTCTAAAATTCTTAACATTATTCTAGTATTGCCATTAGGGCGTGGGACTCAGGGACTAAACTCATAATTATATCTCTAAAATTCTTAACATTATTCTGGTATTGCCATTAGGGCCTTATGTGGGACTCGAGGAAATTTTCTCTTATTCTCTCATTCTTTCTGACCTCACTAGAGTTGAAGCATTGACTTTGACGCCATGTGAAATTCAAGGAGGCCCAATCTCATCAAAAATAGTAATTAGGTTGGATTATCCTAATAGTTAAGATGCCCAGGTGGATGCCACTTAATGATGCAACTAAGAGGAGGACATTATCTCTTATTGTTTCAGTAATCAAAGGTCAAACAAACAGTAATGATTATTCAATTATTTTAAATATTGTGTGGTTGATATTACTGCAAGTTTTAGAAACTCATCCACAGTCATTTAATCCATTTTATGCCTTTTCAATGCAAACAGACCATTGGAAGAACTGGAAAGATTTCAATTGGTGATATATTGGATGACTTTCTTCGTCAGAGATTTGGTGCTGAATCATATGAACGTGTGGACCGGGGATTAATCATGTCAAAGAGATTGGCTGTGTTGAACAAATTCAATGATAGGACGAGTGGAAGATTTGTATTCTTAATTGAAAATCGTGCTTGCTTACCAAGCATTAAAGTGTCATCAGTTGATGCCATAATTATCTATGATAGTGATTGGAACCCATTGAATGACATACGTTCCCTCCAAAAGCTGACCATTGAATCACAGAATGATCAGATACTTGTTCTTCGTCTTTATTCATCCTTTACGGTAGAAGAGAAACTGCTGGTGTTAGCAAAACAGAACATGCTACTTGACAATAAAATTGAGAACTTAAACCCCAATGTCTGTCATTCACTACTTAGTTGGGGTGCCTCATATCTCTTCCATAAACTAGATGAATTTCATCAACTTGATTACTCGAATAAGTCAACTGAAGATTCCCCAGATAAAATGCTTCTGATTAATGATGTGATGGAACTGTTATCTTGTTTACCAGACTATGCATCGTGTGAATGCTCTATTATAGTGAAGGCCCAGCAAAGTGGAGCATCTTATTCAGGAAACATTATTTTGGTTGGCGAGAAAGAAGGAGCATCCTCCTTGGATAATGATCCACCAAGATTTTGGTCAAATTTACTGGAAGGAAGGTATCCTGAGTGGCGTTACGTTTCAGATCCATTCTGTAGTTATAGAAGTTGTAGAAAGGTGCATAGTTTGAATGATTCTGCAAAGCAACCTGAACAAGAAAATGATGAACTAAAAAGGAGGAAGAATAAGGAAGTTATTGGTAGTACTGTTGGGAGAATATCTTCAAACAGTTTGCTTCCAGGAAGAGAAGCTGAAGGCAAGAATTCATTGTTGTCTGGAAATCCAGTTCGGCCATCTATTAAATCATTAACTAAGACAGCAATTGTTCCAGATAACTTGCTACCAAAGACTGGTATTGCAGTATTATTATTCCATTAATAATCTTGATAGGTAGTGTTTTTCATCTTTTGTCGTAGACCTTTGTTAATCTCCTTTTTTTTTTTTGTGTGTGGGTGGGATTCAGTTGTTGCAGAAGTTCATTCTACAAGTCAACAAAATTCTGTGCTGCACGGGTCTCCAGTTTCTGGTGGTACTTCAGATGATACTCATGAAATTGACTCAGAAGTGGGAGAAAAATTACGCACTTCTCAGGGGAACCTTCATCTCTTACTGAAACCACAGTTATCAGAACTGTGTGAAATATTGAAACTTCCAGTAAGTAATTTGAAATTTTTGAAAATGTGATAAGTTTCAACAATTGTTGTAGGTTTTGGAGACTTTGCATCTTTTGTAAAATATGTATAGTTCATATTCTTCAATTCAATTAACTAGCACTTCATTTTCCAGTCAACATTAATTAAAATCATCAGTGCTTAATTGCTTTAAGTGCACTAACAACTTATCTGAAAACACATTCCAACTAGAATGATGTCATTTTGGTTCTACCTAATTTTTGTCTGTTATCACGGTCTAATAAATGAGGCTCAGAAAGAATGGTAGTACAATAAAATCCATGGTTGTTAAAAGGTTGATACAAATATGAATTGCCCATGCTGGATCGGTATCAACAAAGGTTGATTCAATCGTTCCTAAGAAATTGGCATCTTAAAAAGCTGAGAAGTTTAGGAAAAAACTAGAGTTCAATGAATATGGTTAGAAATTACTTAAATTTCACTAGAAAATGAATGGAATAAATTCAAATTACTCAGGTTGTTCATTTCAAATTTGGTCATATTAAGAGTGAAATTGGATGGTATCTAGTAAAATTTTGTCCAATTGAAATGATTTTGAAAATTCAAGTATTCTAACAATCTGTTCATCCCTACTTGATTCCTAGTGAACTCACACAAGGAGGGAGTTACTGAACATACAGAAGTTTATTCAATGATACACAGTCTCAAAACTGCAGAAGTAACTATATCTTGTCTAGATTGAAGAAACACAGTCCCTAAAGTAGTAAAAATACAGAAGAACTCAAAAAATTCATGTGATAGCTCTAACTTCAATAACAATAGTGTCTCAAAGCAGCAAATCCAGGATTATTCCTAATAACTTGACTCGATGCCTCCACTAGTCTCAGGATGATCTGAAGTCTAGTTTAAAAGTACAATTATCAGCAAAATTGGTAAAAGAGCCTCCCAAAGGAAATCAACTAAAAGATTAACCAAGTATATAAATAAGAAAGGTGAATGCAGATACATCATATATATATATATATATGATGTGTCAAATTCTATCTCAAAATTTTATGTAAACTCTTAAATGGAGAAACTGCTTGCTATGTGATAAAGGGGTGTATACGACTGATATCATTTGAGGGGTGGCATTATCAGTTCGGTTGGAACTAATGACCTTGTTGACAGACAGATTTGTGTGATTTTTGTATGATGCTGACTGATATACTTGAAATGCTCCAAAACTTCTATATATTTTTGGAAAAAACTCCAACAGCAAGCAGGTTAACATGAGTTTGTTATTTTTGATTTGGATTTAATATGAAATTCATCCTTTCCTTTATCTGCTGTCTCAAAACCTTCCTTATAATCTTTTCAAGCAGCAATATTAATTTTTCAATGGTAAAATAGTGGGTTTATTGTTATTTTTTAATTTATACGAGCAGTTTTATGTGGTTTCTTTGTTGGATGATTTATAATTGCAGGAGAATGTGAAGGATATGTCTCAACTTTTTCTTGAGTATATCATGCATAATCATCATGTCAGTCCTGAACCAGAAATAATCTTGCAGGCCTTCAAGATCTCACTGGTTAGAACAACCTTCACTATCTTTATTTGATGTTGAAAATGTACTTGTACTTTTTCTGTACTTTGTTCATCTTCAAGTTTCTATTTCTGAATGTTATTTTTACAGAAGCAAGAGAATTCATTGAATATAATTGTCTTATCAGAAATGGACTTGGATCCATTAACCAATTTTTTTATTCTTATTCCTAAAAAGTCAAGCTTTTGCTTGCCTGACATCTATTTCATGTCTTAGGTACATACCATGGGGACTTAGATTTGTGTTTGCTTCCTATAATTTGTAGTAGGAAGTGTAGTTGAAGTTTTGGTCTACAATATATCCACAAGGGTGTCCATCAAAGTGTGCGACAGGGTTGTTTTTTTAACACTCTCACATGAGATCAACAGACATGTACAACACATGCTATGGAACACTTCTTTGATTCCGATTTTAATCTGATGTTTAATGCACATATTTTGTAGCTCCTATCAAAATTTTTTAATCAAATAAATTAGATTTCATTGCTGGCCTATTATGAGATCTCGAGTATCTCTAAATTGTGTCTACCTTCAGAAGTCAAAATTCTTCATATGCTTCCTCTATGTAAATCTGATTATTTGTTCAAAGTTTGTAACACATTTTTTAGTTTTTATTCTCTCTTGCCATAGATAAGAGATTAATTTGATCTTTACAAACAGTGGATAGACCCAAACAAAATATATATTTAGTAAAATGAAGCTGAACTCTGCAAAACATTTATCTTGAATCCGACCCTTCTCTTGGTTTAATTTGGTCTATGTTGATTTTGCACTTGATTCTTTTGTGATTGTATACTACCAGCAGTTATGTGATCTTTATCTGACTTTTGAAATCTGCTTTTCTTTGGGCCTTTAAAGTGTTGGCGAGCTGCTTCCTTCTTGAAGCACAAGATTGACCACGAGGAATCACTTACGCTTGCAAAGAAGTACTTGAACTTCATGTGTGATGGAGAGCAAGCGGCTAATGTTTATTCCAAATTAAGAATTCTAAAGAAGAAGTTTTCACAGAAGGATGGGGCTTCAAGGGAAAAATATGAGCCTGATTTATTAGAGCATCCACCACCTTCATATGGAGCTGATCTTACTGAAGAACATGTCTTCAAGATGTCATTAAATTCTTCAGGGCATGTTTCTGAACTCGAGAAAGGTGAACCTAGTGGGGATCTAGAAGGACAGAGTGTTCTTGAACAATTAATAATGCCAGAGCAAGAGCAAATACCTACATATGTGACTCATACAGATTTTCAGGAGCACCCTGGCTCTGGAAATGATGAATTTATTAGAAATCAAATTAATTTGGTTAACAAAATTTGCTCAAGAAGGGAAGCTGATCTCTTTGTCAAGCAACATAAAGAAATTTTAGATTTCAACATTGACAAGGAAAAGTTGGAGATGAGTCTTAAAAAGGAATATGAGAAAGGGATTGAACCTTTTCTCTTGGTTAATGATTCAGCTGAAAAAGATGATAATATTAGATTATATTCGGAAATTTTTTCTAAGAAAATGGCTGCACTTAGTAATCACATGAGTTTGCAATATCAAAAACTGAAAAATATGCAGTCAGTTGCAAAGGATAAAGAGCGTCAGATAAAGAATCATGGGTTGGAAGAAGCCAAGGCTGGCAAATTAGAGGCTGTTAAATTAGTTGAATTTTTTCAGAACATTCCATTGTCAGATTCTGGATTCACACTGGAGGAGTTTCAAGTAGCGGACCAAGATAAATCTCATGATTTGGAAATTGGAACATATGAGTCTAACACAACTGGGCCTTTTCAAAATGAACAAACTGGCAATGTAGCAACTGTGTGCAAGTTAGTTAGCACTGAACTGCCTTCAAAAAATTCTGAAGTTGCTGCAGTTTCTTCTCCTGGAGTAGCTGGTTGCCTTTCAGGTCAATGCGATATATTTATTTCCCAGTCCAACAGTATGGATGGAGTACTTAGAGATATGTCTTTGGAAGTTCCACATAGTGTTCTATTTTCAGATACGATTGACATGAACATGGATACTGATGCTCTTGCTTCTGAGTTACCTATCGTTGACACAGTGACTAAGGTGGTTGATGGTATGGCTACCAATCATGGAACAGCAACGACTGACAAGCAGGGCTTTGAAGAAGATTCTGAAAGATCATGCTTGAGAACATGCCCATCTCAAAATATTGATCAAGGCACACATATGGACAACAGCGACGGTGGATGCTTGGCAACTTTCTCTACAGAGAATCAGGTGAACTCTCATTAGTAAATTTTGAAAATTGGTTTCCATCAAGTCAGTTTGTGTAACTAACCAGCAAAACAAGTCTCATTAGTTTCTGATTTCTCAATCACTTGGCATCTTTGTTTACTCTTTTTTTCCTGATTAAATGAACAAACTGCAGTCATGATGCAATCAACAAAGGGTAGTGCTTCACTATACATTAAATCTTGACAAATAAACTATAAAGCAAATTGAGGTTTTGTTTGTTCTGTTGTATGCAATATTTAGGACAAAGATGACATGATGTCATGCATGGATGTACTTGCATTATTTCATTCTGGCTTTTATATGTTCGAAGCAATATATACATGTTTGGTCAAACATACTGAAAAAAGTTGCAGATAGTAATTAAGAAAATCTCTAGAAACTGCAGTCTAGAAAAAAAATGAGCCTTACACAATCTAGACAAAGTGAATTTATAAATTACCGTACCAACTTGATTCCCTTTATGAAACTTGAATGTTTGAGACAATCAAACTGTTGGATGCCATCAACAAATGTAGACACCATCAGATGGTCTCCATGGAAGAAACATAGAATCTAGCAGCATTTGTTGTAGGAAAATGTTATATGACAAATATGGAGCATATCGTCACTAATCCTTACATCATCTTTTGCTTTTCATTCCTTCAACAAAATAGATGGTTGCAAACCTTCTTCGAGGGTCAAGAACCATCATTTTCTCATTGCCTCACCAGCTAATCAAAATTATTGTGTAGTTGATGTTGGACGGAAGAGTAGAATGGACCAAAGTCCCTTAGAATGATAATGAATCTCCTATACTGAAAGCTCAATTTAACATGGACTGAAGTGTCATCTGGGAAACTTACAACTAGATTTGACCATTTTTTTTTAAAAGTATAACTATGGAAATCTTATGCTAAGGTTTTCAGAATTCATATCCATAAGCCTACTATAGAGACAGTTTGACATTTGCAAACTTGGAAATAACTAACAAAATTTAGCTTCTTGCTAGGCCAGCAAAACTATACATAAACTGTGGTGTGATACAAATTTTTATCTTGCATAGTTTGAGGATGTTGACTGCTTCATCGTATTTTTCACTTAATAAAATATTTCGATGGCATTGACATAAGGCACCGCCTATATCTATTCCAGAATTGTCACATAAAACTTCAAATTACTTAGATAGGTGTGCGCTTGCAAAGACTACTATAATATCTGAGTTTCTTGTTTCCATTGTTAATTTTTCAGCATAATGTTTTTGTGGCAACAGCACAGCTTGTGAAGTTGATTGAGACTTATAGTGTATTTCACATTAGCTCCTTTTTCACTTTTTGCTTGTATTGTTGTTTTACAATTTTTTGATTCTGTTTCCCCAAGGTGGAGGAGTTTGATAGCATTAACTTGTAGGGGTAGTCTCAGTAGAGCAGCTATGGACAGTTAATTCCAGTTTTAAATGTCTATTTTGCTTAACCTTTGTTATCTTTCTTCTTTATAGCAGAGGCAAAGTTTTTGATAGAATCACACGATCAAATCTTTGCATTAAGCACTAATTCTGATAATATTCTGTCTGGTTGTGCACCAACAGGAACTTTGTATAGATGAGCATGAAAGGATTGAAAATTCACCTGTTTTGGACGGCCAGCGCATTGGGTCTTCTCAAGAAATTCCCACATCAAATTCATCTGATTTTCTCACCTTCGAAGATGAACTGATCACTAATAACATTTCTGTCTCAGATTATTTTGACAATCCGCCTGGTGATAGAGTCCCTGCGTTTGCACACTGCGAAGATAGTATAGTTGCATCTGGAATTCAACAAGAGCCGTCTGGGAAGATGACCAGTTCTTTGCAAAATGACATGCCTGTGTCAGGGCCAGCTATGCTATCTTCTGATCTTGAGCAGTCTAATCATTCCTTTGTCCCCCAGATTGTAGATCATTCAATTTTACAAAATTCTCATATCACAACGCAGAGAAGCATTGGAGATGTAACAGATATTTCTGGACAACCAGAATCAAATCGTTATCCCCTCTTTCCTCTTATACAATTAATGCCAACTCGAAATCTTCAACCAGAACCACTGAAGAATGAACTAGCAAGAATACGGATGCATGAGGATAGAATTGGCAAGATGCACGAGGATATGGTTTGCTTTCTATCAGTTATTTTAAATGCTTTTCTACATGACCTTTACTCATGTTAACCTTAAGTTTTTTTTTTTTCAGAAACTGAAATTGAAACTTGAGTGTGAACAAGAGTTGCTGAAGGTAAGGAAAAAATATGATATGCTTCTTCAGGATGCAGAGACAGAATATATGCGGAGTAAGGAGATGCTTGGGACCATCTATAGTAAAGTGTTCATGAATCAAGTTTTGGCAGAAGAGTTTAGGGCCAAATTCGTTGAGAACAAAGGGCGGGCTTCTTTGACCTCACAAGGTAGGATTCTTATAAAAAACTCTTCAGTTAGGAAAGTATGGCCTGTGGATTGATGTTCTTGCTCAACTTCTTCGTCTTACTAATTTATATGCATACTTAAATCCCACCCTGCCTTTTTAGTTCTTAAAACTTTGGAACTTAATTCAACATTAATATGACATTGTACTTATCACGTGTATACTTGCGAAGATGAGCAATACATTTTGATTTTTTTTCATAGGCAATGAGTTGCTGTGGAGAAAATGCAACGAAAATTATCATCTGTTAGTGACCAAATCCAAATTTAGGAGCACTTTTTTTTTTTTTTATAACAGTTTCATTTTTTAGAACATTGGACAGGAAGTGAAATAGATTGCATGATATAGACATTACTTGGGCCTTAATGCTGTCAAAATAAGAAAGTAGCTTTCTTGAATCTACATACACCATGTATATCCTTTACAGTTTTCAATAATGGTCGATCTTGATTAAGCTTGAATACTATTTTCCTTCTACACATATCATCCATCCCATGTGTACCCTCTTAACTTAGGTTGTGAAGATCTCCACATCTGTGGCATGGGCTAAAGATGTTTTATTGAAGTATGATGTTCTATGTTCATACTCCCATATGGACAAGTGCTTTGCTCAATGATGTGCATATATTGATAGGCATCCTCCTGAATGAGTTGAGGTAAACTCTGATATAAAGCTGTGTTACGTGCCAGCCTGCCAGGTATAGATGAATAGCTACCAAGAACCAGTTTGCAGTACCTTTAGAGACTTATATCTTTTGGTAAACATATTTTCTTGCAGCCATGACCAACGTTCACTGGCTTGTAGATGCACTGCCATTTTTAGTTGTCAGCGCTCAATTTGTGACACTAATTGTTTGTAATTGATTAAAATTCTTCTTGACATTGTAGTTCCAGAAGCCATCCTATGTTGAGTATTTTGAAAGTAGCCTTGGTTGTGAAAGCACCTGCTTTTGTTCTAATTTTGAGTCAATTGAATGTTCACATTGTATTTGTTAATTTGTTTAAATTACAGGCCAGCGGTCGTTGCATCATTTACCTCAGGCCTCCCAACCTGAATTTGTACAGAGGGCTGCTTCCTCAGCAACTTCCGTGTCTAGCTCACTTCCAGTTAATCGTCCGGCAGCTGCTATCTCGCTCCCAGTTACTCATCCAGCAGCTGCTAACCTTCCTTCAGATAAGCTTCTCTCAGCGGCTCACTCACTTCCAGTTACTCACCCATCAGCAACAATTCCACTTCCAGTTACTTTCCCAGCAACTGCTAACCTGCCTCCTCCTACTCACCCGTCAGCTTCTAGTATGCTTTCAGATGCTCATCCACCAGCTGCACAATCAAACTTACTTACCTCAGTAAGACTTCGAGCACCATCCGTCCCTTCGGGTCAGACGGTTTGCAGAACATCTTCAGTTTTCTCAAGTAATTCCGCTCGACCTCACTTTGGCTCCACGCTTCCTACAAAAACAAACATTCAGGTTGGAAGTGAAACACGTGCACCTGCTCCACATCTCCAACGATTTAGAGCCAATGCATCACTGACATCTCCGAGTATTGTTCATACAAGTGGGGCAAGTCAGCATTTCCCTCTTGCCAATATTGGCTCAGCCACCATGGGACAGGTTGCAGCTAACCCTAACCTACAACCGTGTTCTGTGCCAACCAGTGGACCAGGACAACCTGTCTTCTTGAATTCTTTACCCGTTTTTCAAGATGTCTCTTCGTCTAGCATTGGATTGCCTTTGGATGTTAGGGACACCAGCGTTGGAGCAAATCAGCAAAGGTCATTTCAGATAGCTGATTTAGTCCCAATGTTAGATAGAAGTTCTTCCAAGCTTCCATCAAGAACTTCTGGTTTGCCTCAGTCATCTGCTGATGTAGATAGGTACAGTGCTAACTCAGGTGTTGTATGTATATCAGATGATGAGAGTTGATGCTGTCAATAAGGATTCTTAATTCTAGTTGCCCGTTCCTGAATTCTGTATGCTTCTGTAAATAACAGGTAACAACCGCGGGCATGCATGACTGACCATTTTGAGATAAGGTCAGAAGTTAGGTTAGGTAGGTTTTCATTAATTGTCTTGGTGATTTGGCTTTTCTTGTGTTCAAGCTATGAATCAGAGTTTTATCTATTCGTTCTCATGATCCTGTTCTGTCATCATCGACTGGATACTTGTAATCAAGAAGCTTGTAGCAAAAAATTGGCACTATTTGATCGCCTCATCTTAGTTCGATACAGATTATATTCTATGTATTTACAAATTTCTAGAGTTAGTCCAAATCAAAAGTGGTGCAGAATGTGTATATGTAAAATGTGCACCTGCTCAATTGATTGAACAGTTCGTACAATAGTGCATTACTTTTAGATTGCTGTTGACTTTCTAATTGACTTGGAAGAGCCTTTACCATACATATATATTTTTTTTTTTAACTATTTGTCCACATACACATGCAATTTCAAATTGTATATCAAAAATGATTGTCTCTGTGAGCTGTGGGTGATGTACGATGTGGATGATATGATGTAGTAAATATTTATTTTTTAATCCCTTTCATTTACATATGTAGCTCTCTTCTCTTTTCTCTGATTGCAAGCAAGGTGATGCTGGTCTCTACAAATCAATACCAAGGTGGTGTTCTATGAATTAGTACCAAAGCAATACTAGATCCACCTTGGTGTTGGTTTGTAGCCCGCACCACTTGGTGTTGATTTCTAAGGAGGTGGTACTGAATTGATTTGTAAAAATCAATACCAAATGATGCTGATGGCTATAAACCACTATCTTGCATGCAATTAAAGGAGAGAAAAGAGAGTTGTTACATGCGGATGAAAGATAAATAAAAAAAAAACTAGATTTTCACCGTGTCATATTGTCTATGTTAGATGTCGCCCACAATCAGTCATTTTGGTACTGATTTGTAGAAACAAATCAACACCACCTTACATGCAAATCAAAGGAGAGAAAAAAAAAATTGTTGCATGCAGATGAGAGAGAGAAATAAAAAATTGATTTTGATCGTGTCAGATCACTCACGTTGGATGTCATCCGCCATTGCTCACGTAAAAGTGTGCAAGATATCATT
>JBBPFQ010706622.1:0-14661 GCA_037974815.1 Kaempferia elegans | reverse complement strand
TTTTTTTTAGAGCTTAGGGTAAAGGGATTAGGATTTAGTATTTAAGCTAAAGAAAAAAAAAAAAAATTACATTAGGTGCTCAAGGGTGTGCACCATAAGGCGTGCGGCATAGCATTACTCATATATATATATATATATAATGCCGCACGAGCACCTAGTATAATTTTTTTTTAGAGCTTAGGGTAAAGGGATTAGGATTTAGTATTTAAGCTAAAGAAATAAAAAAAATCAAAAAAAAAAAAAATTACTTCATGGTTAGATTGAGTTAAAGCATAGTTTTCACTCACTGATCATATCATCAGGCTATATTTACTTGAGGAGTCAATTGAATTGTAACACTTGTCATATGAAAGGCCTGAGATGGGCTAGTGAAATTCACTGACAATTGCATTGTGTCTAGCCCTATTAAATAAAGGGCCAGTGTCAAGCTGTTAATTAGCCACCTGCCGCTCAAGATATTAAATATATAGGGTCGTACCATGCTCTATGCACATCACGACTTTGTATAGGCCTAACATGACTTCTCTTGTTCCCTGAAATTTGAACCTTCAAAAATTACTACTCTACCCTAAAAAGATTATAACAAAATTTAAAATCACGAGGGCGTGATGATCATCACACCGTTGCCAAATACTCCAGGGATTAAAAAATCTTAATAAGCAAGACTTTCCTCTTTATCTTTCATTTTTTTAGCTCCAACATTGTAAATTAGGTCAAACAAGAATTGGGTTTTGAAAATAATAGTTAGAACTATACCATCATTCTATGAGGAATAAATAAAAGATGATTGTTCTAAAATTAAAAAAAAAAAATAGTAAGAATTGCTACAGTAGTGGTGAATTCCTTAATTATGAGAGAATGCAATATGTAAAAAATAAACCCTAAAAAACAACAAATTACATTCCAATAAATTCTATCTCCTACCAACTTTCCAATTCATTTGGGATCTCTTCTTGACTTTCCAAAGCTCCCTTTGAGCTGTTGAACACATACTATGATTCCTATCTTATTGATAAGTGATTTAAATCTTGGTCTTGCCCTGAATTTGGTAAACATTTGTGCCTCTTGACTAGCTCTAGGAATATAAATAAGCTTTCTTCCCCCTTCAATCTTCTCCTTTACAATATTAGATAGGAGGGGTGATGGATACACTAGAGAGGAGGGGTGATTAGTGTTTTTCTCGATTCGTTCTTGTTTCTACAACACTTGTTCTACAACAGAAAAATAAAGAAATGCAGTGGTTACAACAACTACAACAAATCAATCACAATGCATGCCTTTTACACGCCTCAATAGTTTTCGGGCTCCTACTCCACAACCTAGGATCTGTTAGTGAATTAATCTCAAAAGCTACTATCTTTCTCCTTCTTGGTCAATTACTGAAAGTGGAGAAACCTTTTACAAGCTCAAAGGATTACAAGGATTTTAAGAAAGCTTTAGACAAGAGGAACTTTTGATAGAGTGTGTACAACTCTATTTTGCAGTCAAAAAACCTCCTTGAAGCCATCCTTCGAATCCTATTGCTCTAATATGGTCTGCTGCTGATCAATCGGCTGCTTTACTCGATCCATTGTCGAGCTCCAACAACTATTTTCTATTTTCCATCCCTGTCATCAATCAACTTGAAACTGACCATTAGTAGACTAATGTGCCATTAGTCAAATACTCAACTGATCACTTGAATAACCTTCTGATAGTTGCCTCCTTGGCATCAGTCGGCTCACTAGTCAATTGCTCCACTATTCGATTGCTCCTAAGGCTATTACACAGAATGATTATCAAATGATAGATAAGGTGGAGGATTAGGTAGGAGGCTTGCTAATTAAGTGATGAAAGTAGAAGAGGAATGGGCCATTGCATTTGGTTATGTGGAATAAAAAATGGATCTTGGAAATGATATGTACATCTATTCTATTATTCTACATTGAATAAGTACAAGATAATTGTTGTAATGTAAGAACAGAATGAATTCCTAGGCCATCCGCAAATTAACTATGAGTGAATACAATAGGTAATAAACAACAAGAATTACAATCCCATTAATTTGGGATCTCATACGGACATTCCAATTCATCTTGGATCTTTTCCAACTTTCCAACATCAAGTAATTTACTCCGTTTAAATCATGTATTTTCTCTGTAGGAAACAAATGATTTTCAAAACGGTAGTCTAATTTATTCGTCTTCAGATTTTCGAAAAACTTGAAATTGAAAACAAATGATTTTCCATTTTTTGGCTAATTTTATTTTTTTCATTTTTATTGTTGAATTAGGTCTAACGTGTCTGCCTAGGCACGACTAGTGCTTGAGTTCATGCTAGACTTGATTCTTGCGGGTTGGTTGCTTGGGATATTCTTTGCTTGACCTTCTGAAGTTGATTCAGGTTAGGCATGATAAAGGCAGGTGGAAATGGGCTTGTTTTGTGTTTGTACAAGAACTATCCATGATACCCCTTGTTTTACTTAGTGATATGAGGATCTAGGCAAGAAAAGAAGAGAGGCAGCAGAGATGCTTGGAGGAAAAGGAAAATATTAATTACTTGATTTTCTCCTTTCTATACGTGGAGGAAAATGAGAGGTGAAAGAAATTAAAGGGGGAATAGATAACTATACCAGTATGTCCTCGCCTATTTAACTCTTCTGCATTTTCAATTCATGCCCTCTTTTATTACCATTCTTCTACCTGATTCCTCTTCTTCCTTTCCCATTCATGCCCTCTTTTTTTACCATTCTTCTACCTGATTCCTCTTCTTCCTTTCCCATTCATGCCTTTTATTTTACCATTCTTCTCCATTATTCACATTTCAAGATCTTGATTTCACCTTTGTTACGAGATTGTGGAATCTGTGGAACCTCCTTGAATTTAACTGAATGGTCGTTGATGGTAGAGTTGTCAATATAATTGATTTCTATCCCACGAGTTAGTTTTGCATGTATTTTATCCAATGGTTGAGAATGTCAGGTATGTGGGCCTTTATTTGGATGGTGTCCAACATGTGGTTGTTATGTGGTTTCGTTGATGGTTCCTCGGGGCTTGCTAGATGACAGCCATCTTAGTTTTTCAATGTTCTTTTTAGTGTCCATGGTTTCTCCCTAGCTCGATTGCTGGGGGCTATATTGTTGAGGAGGCATCAACATTATTGGCAGCTGATAATGGCAAAGATGGTAGCATTCCTATTGTTGTAACTTGTAAGCAGGTAGATTAATTTTAGGTCGAAGAGTAAAGAGTGCCTTTTTTTTTGTTCCTTCCCCTTTCTGCCCAACTTGGGTGGTAATGTTTTTGGAGGACAACTAACCTAAATTTTCCTTTTCTATATTTTGTTGTAGGGCAATACATGTCTCCTTATGATCCAGATGAAGGACCCTCAATTACAGGGTGGAGAGTCCAATGTTGGGAATCTTCTCTCCAACCAGTTCTTCTTCATCCAATCTTTGGAAATCCTGCCAGCTTTGGTGGGCAACCACCTGTGCAGACAGTATGGCTAACTAGAGTAAATATGAAATTTCCACCGAAAGATGATTTAGTAAATCCTCATGCTTGTTCATCCAAGCCTGCAGTATCTGATGAATTGAACTCCTCAGATTGTCGTGTTGATGGAACAAGTAGGCTCAGTTTTGATCCATATGATGTACCAATTGATGTTAGACAACTAGCTCAAATAGTTTATTCTGCTCATGGTGGAGAGATTGCCGTTGCCTTTTGTGGGGGCGGAGTGCACATATTTTCTGGTGCAAACTTTGATCCTGTTGATAGTTATCATATGAATGTTGATTCAACTATTGCTGCACCTGCCTTCTCATCTACTAGCTGTTGTCTGGCCTCTGTTTGGCATGACACGTTCAAGGACAGAACAATACTTAAGATTATTCGTGTTTTACCTCCTGCTATTGTTAGCCCACAAACAAAAATCAACTCAGCTACTTGGGAACGAGCTATTGCGAATAGGTAGCCAGTTCCTATTTCACTATCTCACATTCCTCATTTTTGGTCATTAACACCCTCTGATGCAGGTTCTGGTGGAGCCTTTTGGTTGGGGTTGATTGGTGGGATGCTGTTGGTTGTAGCCAAAGTGCTGCTGAGGATGGTATAGGTAAGAAGATTTTCTTTCTTTTATGGAGCACTGCTATTTTTAAATATTACAGTGTCTTCTGTGTTTAGTGTCTCTTAATAGTGTGATCGCGGTGTTGGATGCGGACTTCCATTCTCTTCCATCTATTCAACACAGACAGCAACTCAGTCCTGTATGCATTATTTTCTGTCAGAATCCTTTTACTTTTTGATGTTGATGTTTTGCAGATGGAATTACTAGATAATGTATTCTTCTTTGATTATTTCTCTGAATTTTAGAATTTTCATGTCATCTCTCAGCAAAGATTAAGAATATACTGTTGAGAATTGGTTCATTGGGCATGTGCCTGAACTTCAATCTGCATGCAAAACTATAGCTTTAGGAAACATATTACCAGATTAAAGATGATTACCATAGCTAGTTGCATTGCTTTGGCTGGGTTTACTTGTGTGGAAAGGTAGGATGGCAAGGGTGAGGAAAAGACACCAAGTTATATGCGGAGCTCAGTCACTTGTGTAATAGAGTAATAGTTGGATCTTCAAATTGACTGGGTTAGGAGTTGCTATCTTATCAAGGACTAAATATAGACAAATATGATATCAAGTGTCCACAGGCTGCATTGTTATCTCACTCTTTTTTTAATTTAATTTCTTATTTTACAATAACTCAAACACTGTTAAGTTTAGAGTGCCTCTTTTGTCTCTGATAATCTAGGGTGGTAATGATCTGTCTTCAAATCTATAGCTATAGAGAATCCTCGTGTCCATCATAAAGCGTTGATTGTCCCAACTATTTGGGTGGCTAGCTTTAGGAATTCTACTTAGTAAGCTGGTTGGATTGTTTAGAGATTTATAATTTGGGGCTTTGACTGGCTTTGTTTATAGTTACTATCATCATATTGAAGAACTAAATAGTGACTAATAAAGTATCTAGTCTGTGTTAGATGCAGCTGCACATGTTGAATATCACCCATCTTTTTTTTTTAAAAAAATTCTAATTTCTTAATAACTCAAAGATAAATAAATTTAGAGTTCCTATTTTGATTCTGAGTAAATAGGGGAATAAAATTTTGCATGGAAACCTGTTGCTTTAGAAATCTATACCTAATTAAAATCCCTTAGCCTAGATGGATTCATTAGAGGTTTGAGGAATTAAATAAATAAAAATAAGTTCTCAACTGTGTATGAACTTGCGCCTATTATATTGCCAATTTTTATTTTAAATTCATGTTTCCATCAGCTCAAACACAGTTAAATTTAGAATTTTTTTTTGTTTCTGAGTAATATGGTATATGAATATGCATGATCAGCTCTTCTGGCATGTGAGGAGCTGGCATGTTAATTTGTAAATGCTGTGTAAACAATTAGCAAGGCTTCTTCTGATCTTTTGGCAGCTGATGAAAGGAAATTAAGGCCAAAGTGAGTGCCTTTGTAAATTTAGGAAATTATCTTGATTTGTTCCTTTTGTTGCCATATGAATGTGCAGTTAGCAATGCTTAACAAATGAATTGTTCTTAATGCTTTAATTTCACGGCAACCATGGTCTTTATTTATTTCAAGATTTGTAGTGTTCTTTGCTCAACTAATTCCCTTTGTTCTTATGCAGAACCTTGATAGGATAAAGTGTAGGCTTTTGGAAGGTACAAATGCTCAAGATGTCAGAGCACTTGTACTGGATATGCAAGCTAGGTTGTTATTGGACATGTTGGGTAAAGGAATTGAATCAGCCCTTGTGAATCCTGCAACTTTATTACCTGAACCTTGGCAAGCTTCTGGTGAGACATTATCTAACATTGATCCGGACAAAATGGTTGTAGAGCAGGCTTTGGTTCCAAACATACAGGTTTGTCTTCTATCCTATTTGATCATTTCATAATGATAATTTTTTTCACCAGAGTTGCATTTTGAAAATTTTCTTTAACAGGAAGACATATTAGCTAATTTAATATTATATCCATTTAATCGTATCACAGGCCCTGCATTATATCTCTATTCAACAGTTTTGGTTCTCTGTTTTATCTATCATTCTGTAGTTGCTATTAAATGGTCCATTTTGTTTATGGTGACAAAGATCTTCTACTGTTCGGTAAATGCTGGTGGACATCTAAATCTTGACTAGGATTCTCTGACTTGTTTCATAATTCTTTTATGACTTGCATTTCAAATCAATTATTTGCAAGGAATAGTTTTTCATCTGCAGATTGTTTAGAAATTCCTTTCCTATATATATTACTATTTACATTTTTTTTTTGATGTGCATTGGAAATATTTTTTCTAGGCGTATGTTGATGCCATCCTTGATCTAGCCTCACATTTCATTACACGCTTGCGTCGTTATGCTAGTTTTTGTCGTACTTTGGCTAGCCATGCTGTTGGAGCTTCTTCCGGTGCAAATGGTGCACGAAATATGGTGGCAAGTCCTACTCACAGTTCTGCATCTGCAACAAATCAAGGTCAGTATTAGGCATGTTAAATTGGATATAATTATGCATATCAAATGTATTGCGTTATATTATTTAGATTTTTAAAGGATCCAGTTGTGATTTCTAAAAATTTATAGAGTTTTTTTTTTGGCAAAATTACAAATTTTAATACCAAACTCTATTTTTTCCCTCACCCTTGCATTCTCCCTTTGTTTGTTTCTTTCTTTTCTCCCCCACGTCATCAACAATCCACACCATGTCGTCACGGCACATGTTGTGTCGTTGATGCCCGTTCTCTTTTCCCCCTTTTGCTCCTCTTATTCCCTCTCTGGTTTCATGGTGTTGTCATCTTTGCAAAAGCCAAAGTTCTATTATATTATTTATCTATTATTTGATTCCTTTAGCATAATTAATTATATAATTTAATTCATCATGATTCTCATGGTAGTCCATATTCTCTAGGTTTCCTTTTTTTTAAAAAAAAATTATTGTTCTCACTTAGTAATCTCATCATCAATAAGTCTCAATAGGGAACAAACTAAATAGATGAACAATCATAATATAAAAGGGTAATTAATATAAGAGAAACTGGAAAGCAATATGAGTAGATATGGGTTTACAATTAATTCTTCCCTAATTAGTCACAATTAATCTCATGATGTCTATTTTACCAAATTAAATCGTGCACGAAATAAATTTTGGAGGCTGAGGGGTCAAATCACTATGGATTTCCTCAAAACAACCCGGCTCCAAATGGTGGATTTGTCATTTGGACAAAATATGTGTCACAACTCAGTTTTACAAATCACCCTTTCGAAACAAAATATTCATACATAGAGAGAGAATAAATTCATTATTTTTCCTTTAATGGAGATTATATTCTATAAAATTGAGCGTCTTTATGTAGGAGAACCATGTCATTGCATCGATTCCAACTTGGTA
Source organism: Kaempferia elegans (assembly GCA_037974815.1). Lineage (NCBI taxonomy): Eukaryota > Viridiplantae > Streptophyta > Magnoliopsida > Zingiberales > Zingiberaceae > Kaempferia > Kaempferia elegans. Next base: position 7,229 of record JBBPFQ010706622.1, on the reverse strand, counting down.
GTCTGTTTATACCAATCTGTTAATAACTTGATTAAAAGCAACAAGACACCGATCAAGATGATTTGGTGGAAGATGGAAATTGACCAAGTAGCTTATCCAAGATTCAAAACCTAGGCTCGTCGGAGAATAGAGACGTTAGTAACAGCCACGGGTGGCGGTGATTACACCTTTTGCACTGTTGTGGCAGTGACGACGGCAAACAGCAATAGGCACACGATATGACAGCGTTGTGAAACCAGAGAGGGAAAAAAAAAGAAGAGCAAGGGTGTTGGTGACAACGTGAATGGTGATGATGTGGGCGGCGATGGTGACGCGGTGTGTGTTGGCAACATGGGAAGAAAGGAAAGAAGCTAACAGAAGGGAGAATGCACCGGTTTGGGAAAAAGTTGGAATTGAATTTTGCTCTAAAACTCCATAAATTTTTAGACATCACAAATTGGTCCTTTAAAATCTAATTAATATAACAAATATGGTCTTGTTTATAGTTGCAATTTTAACCTAGTTATCAACTTATTGACATCTGCAAATTGCTATCTTGCATCCATTGGAAACTTTGAACTCATTCACAGTATTTTGCATCTCTGATGTCACTTCTGGTTGTTGAGGACTTTTTGATGATCTGACACAACCACACATTTTACTCTGAATTGTTTCATTCATCACATTTCACAACTTTGAATAGCAATGGCATGCATTATCAGTTTTGCAACATAGTTTCCAATGCTACACTTGAGGCAGACGACAGAATGACAATCTGATCCTAGCGAATTACCTTCTTATCTGTATTTAAGGTGTGCATTACTTGATGGTTATGTTCATAAGTGCTTCCCATTTTTAGGGCATTATGATATATATGAGACTACGATACATTATAAAAATCCTTAATACTTTTTGCTAGTCAATAATACACTAGCAAACAAAATTTTATTCTGTTATTCTTTACTTAAATCTCAACCTGATTTTTGTGGATGAATTTTTGCATCTACTGTTGGGTATATTAAAGGCTCTCAAAATGGAGCGCCACCTACTGGTGGAAATTCTCAAATGCAAGCTTGGGTTCAAGGCGCCCTAGCTAAGATTAGCAACAATGCTGATGGAGGTTCCTCAACTACACAAAATCCAGTTAGTGGGCCATCCCCCTTCATGCCCATTACCATCAATACAGGGACTTTTCCTGGAACACCTGCTGTCAGGCTTATTGGAGATTGCCATTTTCTTCACAGGCTTTGCCAATTGTTGCTTTTTTGTCTAATCTTCCGGCGAAGACAGTCACCGCGTTTCATTGGAAATATTCAGAAAAATCCAGATTCTACCTTGCAGAAAGTTCAAACTATTTCCAATGTAAGAGTAGAGGAAAACAGTGCAGTTAGCAGACCAACTATGGGTGTTGCAAAAACTGAAGAAGTCCAGCCATATAGGTCTGGACAGATGTCAGTTGGAACAAAAGGGATTGAAGAAGCTTCTACCAGCAAGTCAACTAGGTACGGTTCTGGCAATGCAGGGCAAGGGTACACGTCGGAGGAGGTAAATATATTACATTATGTGTTTATATTCTGTGTTAAAGGTGTGTTTTATAGGTGGTAATAAATAGGGACATATATCGTAGGGTCGTAGGCACGTGTGGGGGGTGGGGGGTTGAATCACATGTATTTAAAACTTATCTTTTTTGAGTTCTTTTAAAATCAGTGCACAGCAGAATAAAACAAACTAAGTAAGGACTCAAGACAAAACATAAAGAATAAGGACAAAGTCATATTTACTTGGTTCGGAGCTTTCGACGACTCCAACTCCAAAACCCAGGCCCCTTGGACCTATCGATGTGTAATACACTAAAAGCAATCGCAATCAACTATAAGGAAAAAGAATAAGGAAGTGTAACAACCTACATTTCCTTCAAACAACAATGTAAATAAATTAAAATAGATGTTACAACATAAGGATGAAGAAATCGTTAGCTCTAGTGTTGGAATTGGTCCACTTGCAATAGTTGGGTGGAGTAGCGTTGTGGGACAGCAGGTCAGCAATACGGATTTGGAGCAGTCGGACGATCAAGAATGAGCGTACAAGAGTTATATTGAAGCTATTAGTCGAAGTTGCTTTTATATCCTTCTCCAGGCACTCGGACCACTCGGGCAGCTCAATCGAGGCCTATCCGATCTGCTTCATCGCTGAGTTATCCACCTCCGGGCGCCAGACCACCCCCAGCCCTCGGACTGCTGATGTGGCCGCACCTCGGCTAAGCTCTATTCGCAAAAGCTTATCCAACTCTGGCCACATGGATCGGGTCCTGGCACCTCGATCTGGTCCTAGAGCCCGACTTGACATGTGCCGACTAATCTAAGCGCGCCAACTCAGCTGCACACGTGACTGAGTTTGATCCCTCACTCGGGGCGTGGGACCTCCAGGCGCCATGAGATTTCCTACACCATAGAGTTAGAAAACAGACAATAACATGGAAAATAAGTATTAATATTTTGACCGTTTCAGGACTGTCCGATCCTCACTTTGGGTTTTGCTAAAATCCTAGGTCGGACCGATACATACCGTTCCATCAACCGGGAACGCGCCCTCATTTAATCTCTCCTCTAGTTATTTACCTCCACTTACCATTTGTGGACTTACTTGATTTGATCTTTCGAACCACTAGTTCTTCCTGTTAGATGCCCCATCTGGATTTCAGCCAATCGTCTGGTCCTCTTGGATCTGACTGGACTTTCTGCCAGCTGTCTAATCCTCTTTGACTGGCTGGATTTCCTGCCAATCGTCTAGTCCTTCCTGACCCACTGGACTTCAGCCTGGTGATGGATTAAAACCAAACATCTAACTTTAACCTTTTGTCATACATCAAAACCTGAGTTTGATTATCAGTGCTAACTGCACCAACATACATATTGTGAATATTTTGTTATTTAGACAATAGTTAGCAATTAGGTAGCAAGTGACATTGACTCACCAAAGCTAACCACCTACTATTGTCAGGTTATGCGCGTCTCTCATTTGTATGGATTTTAATATAAAGGGTAGCTAAATGCATGAAGCTTACGTGGAAGAATCAAACTATATTGGGTCAATTGTATGCAGTCTTACCTTGCATTTTGCAAGAAGCTATTACCGCAACTTGAACCTATGACCTCAAGGTCACATGGTAGCAACTTTTTTGTTGCACCAAGACTCTCCTTGTAATCTTGTATGGATCTAGATATTTGGCATATAATTTTCTAGTAGGGATAACTAGGAAGGGAACTTGACACTAAAGGTCTAAATTTTGAACCTCAGGGAGAAGACAAATCTTAAGTATCACATTATTGTACGTTGTTTTATTACAATACTAAAAAAACTGTTAGTAGTTTTTGTTTATTGCAAAGACTTCAATAGTGGATGAACTAAAATAAATATATAGAATTTAGTGTTGATGTTAATTCATGAAAATAATTCAAAACAGTGTAACTATTTAATTGAATCATCTAAAAAAACATCAATGAATTATAAGTCAATTTTATATGCATATGATTATTGTTTTGCATTTTAGTTTTTTTTTAAATGTTAATAATTTCTTATATTATTGCATGGTTGGATGTGATTGTAACCTAGAAGAGTTCATAGTTGTGGCCATCATCAATTTGAATTTTCTTGTTTAAATGTCCAAGGATCTATTTGACAATCGTCTATATTATCTTTCATATAGCTAAGAGCCATGTGGTTATTTAGCATGAGATTAAGCTTTGTAAATATTTTATTGTTTCATTATAATGTATTATCTATTACATGCATACGTATAGATTCTTGATAAAACCCTAAACCGACTACTAATAAGTTGGGACTATGATCACTAGATCAACAGTCCTATTAGTCTAATTAACTCTAATGCATAGATGTTCTATGTTCAGCTGGTTTAATACACTCTAAAAATTTTCATAAGTAAATCATAAATTAGATATGATGATAATAAAATACAGAACATTCCACTCAGAATGAAGCACACAGGTGATCAAGTCATGAGAAAAAGTTACTAGTAGAAGTGCTCATGTCTGACAACAATTGGTCGTTGCTTGTCTTGTTGTGGAAGTGGATGCGAAATTCATGGCTAGATGTTGCAGCCAAGCAACATATGCAGGAGGGACTCACCAATTAAAAGATCTCACTTGACCAAACCTAGTGGAGGAGTTTCAAAGGTGACATGGTTCTAGAACATTGCTAATACTTACCAAGAACCTATAGATTTGGCATAGGGGGAATGCCGAAAGACGGCTGAAGCTACTATTTGTTTAGGTCATAGGTCACACAAAGTTGTGGAGTCACGATATCAGAAGGAAAGAATACATGATACACAAAGGGGATTTACGTAAGGTGATTGCTAAGTGTCGTGAGCAAGCACCGGGTGAACCTGACAATAAGTCACATGGGAAAGTGATGCGTGAAAGGGAAAGGAGAGAAGAGAGGACCATGATAAAACTCTATTCTTATTTAATCTAATACCTCTAACAAGATCTTGTAGACAATTCCTAGTAGACAAAAGGTCTGTCAAGTTTTCTCATAAATATAACTTGATGCAGGTGAAGGTTCTCTTCCTCATTCTGGTAGATCTTTGTCGGAGAACAGCTGCTCTGCAGCACCCATTGCCTGCTTCTCAGGTTGGCTCCAGCAATATAATTATACGATTGCACTATATTGACGGCAGCTACACTGTGCTACCTGAAGTTGTGGAAGCATCACTCAGTCCACACATGCAGGTGTAATGTAATATTAAGAAATTAGTTTTTTTTGTTTCCGTACTTTTCATATTCTAGCTAGATGATATGTACTAATTGCTTCATTCTTGATGTAAGATTTGGAAATTAGGTTTTTTTTTTGTCTATCTATAGTATTCATACTCTAGCTGAAAGATACACACTAAATGCTTCATTCTATAGGCTAGACCTATGTTCGCATTCCATGAACCAGATTTGAAAGATGCATGAATTCTACAATAAAAACTACATGGTGTTTTCTATGTACTACAGTTCGACATTTTAGAATGGTTATGACCTGTTTCTTGCAGAATATGCCTCGTCCTAGAGGAGCTGATGCTGCTGGGCTTTTACTACGTGAGCTAGAGTTGCATCCTCCATCGGAAGACTGGCACAGGCGAAATATGTTTGGTGGTCCTTGGTCAGATCCAGATGATTTTGGTCCTTTGGATAACAAAGACAAGTGTAACCTGGGGGAATCTATGATTTCTTCAGTACCTAATTCAGTAGAACGCTATAATGACTACTCTGGAGCTCAAGGCCTCTGGCCAAGGAAGCGTAGATTCTCCGAGAGGGATGCTGCCTTTGGATTGAAGACTTCTGTGGGTCTAGGATCCTATCTTGGCATTATGGGATCTCGCAGGGATGTCATCGCAGCTGTCTGGAAAACTGGCCTTGAAGGAGTCTGGTACAAGGTTCGATTTTCATCTAGTTTCATTGGCGATTAGATTATGCAGGTGTAAAATTTTGATCTTTCTTTGCAGTGTATAAGATGCTTGCGCCAGACTTGTGCATTTGCACAAGTCCATGATTCAAACCCTGCAAATGCACAAGCCCATGATTCAAATCCTGCGAATGAACGCGAAGCATGGTGGATCAGTCGGTGGGCTCACGGCTGCCCTATGTGCGGCGGCTCTTGGGTACGAGTAGTCTAGGTGAGTATGTTATCATTCGGTGGGAGATTTTCCTCGGTAGTCTGCCTTCATCCTAGTGTTGCAAATGCAAACAAGAATCTCGGAGCCCAGTTTAGATCAGCGTAGTGCTTGTAATTGTATACTGAAACCGAGATGAAGATCTTCCGATTACCTTGATTAGTTTGCGTAGCCCGATATAAGATTTATTCCAGCAGATAAACTGTTTTGGAGAGGTCTGTTCTGTTTACGTAAAGACAGTAGAACAAATTTCTCTGAATAGATTTGTGTATGGCAAATGAAACAAAATGCTTCTTGAGCATTGCCATGGCCAATGTGATTTTATCCCTTTTAAACTGAAGCAGCATGAGCAACAATTTTTTAATATTATAATTAAATTTATAAAGCCAATCAATATTTTGATAACATTAACATTATATATTGTCTTTCTTTTGATGAAAACGTGGTCAATGCCTCACTAATTTTGTGCCAATAATCAAGGATCGAGTCAAAACCATGTTTATTTTGATTGAATTTGTTCTACTTTGAGTGAAAGATGAGCAATTTCATTAAAAAAAAAAAAGAGTAGATCATGTGGGTTGCCCTTGGTCAAGAGCCATTATTACTAGGGAACGCGAGAGGCTCCTATAGGTCATGTCGATTAAAAGGGAGTAAATCGTGATCATCAAGGATTTGATTCCCTATAAGATTGATGATTAAAATGCAAGAGGGAACGAGAAGTCAAAGGAGTGATTGAAACATTTTTATAAAAAGTTAAGACCAACGGTTACTATTTAATAACATTTTTATGATCTACATGACTAAATCGAAGTATAAGTAACTGAACACAAACATGTAAATATAAATTGCCCTAAACTCCTTTAACACCAAACTTAACTTTCATCTGCCTAGAAAAAAATTTATTTCCCCTCCATGTATATAAATTATCCTTTACTTCAACCCCTAATATACATTGATTTATCTAATTATCCTCATTTTTTATAGGGACAATAAGTTCAAAGGAGGTGTAGTTTTTTTTTAAATTCAGCACATTTAAACTATAATTTAATGTATTTTCTATCAAATTAAATATGATTTTATTTTCCGTTTGTTGGGAGAGAATAGAAGTTTTAATTATTTTTTATAGGTATAAAAAAATTCTAAAAGAAGATATAATTTTTTTTTCTAAATTCACCACAATTTAAATTGAATATTTTTTTTATCAAATTGAGTATGACTCTTTTCTCCTTAACCAATAGATTCTAAATTCATACCAATCGATTTTAAAATAAATTTAAATGATGTTAAATGATTGGGTAATTTTAGTTAAATGATGTTAAATTTAAAATAAATTACATATCATTTTAAACTTTTGTACTTAAAAAATAAGAATAATTATGTAAATTGGAGTGCATCACAAGTTGAAGTAAATAGAAATTTATATATAGGGAGTGGAAATAATTTTTTTTCCCTAACCTAGGGACTAGGGCTAGAGGAAGAATTAAATTTAGTATTAAAAATTTTAGGACAACTTACCGATAATAAAAAAAAGTTTTAGTCGTTATTCCTTTAATTGGTCAATGCAATTTTG